>OZ012737.1:463782319-464088919 GCA_963859935.3 Lathyrus sativus
TTAAAGGAAAACAAACAAATCAAGAAAATAAGTGCCAATTATTCACACTAAAAATCAGTACATTTTAGCACTTATCAACTCTCCCCAACTTAAACTTGTTTGTCTTCAAACAATAATCGATCAACTCAAAGAAACAAAAGCAATTATCAAGAAATCATGCTCAATAAGTCTTTACAAATGGAAAACAAATTTATGGTACACAAATCAAAAGTACACGTAAGGCAGTGCTTACCACTAAACTACAACGAAACAATGACTATGAAACAAATTCTAAGTACAAAAAAAATTTCTACAATTCTAAGACAATTCAATGTTCAAAAATGAACCATACCAAGCACACACTTCATCGATAGATGAATAAAAAACCATGAGGGGCTTAACTCTCACCCAACAATCAAGCTAACAACAAGTGAACTTATGCATTCATCAAGAAAAAATCATATTGAACAATATGAAAGCAAGAATCACAAGAACTTTCAAGGGTTGTAATTGAGCTTGGGTAACAAAGAAGGGTTATTTCTAAAGTCAATGAAACAAAATTGCCTAAACCTATGAGAGAAATTAAATCACACACATTCAAGCAATCAAAAATTTTATTCGCCATCACTTTTCTCATTTGCTACAACCTTGATTTTATTCACACATTTTTTTTCTTTTTCTTTCTCTTTTCTTTTTCTTTTTCTTTTCCTTTTTCACATTTTTTTCTTTCTTTTCTTTTTCTTGGCTCCAACCACTTATTTCTTTTCAACCATAAAGTAACTAACATATAAGCAACCAAACATTGTTTTCCCCAACTTGAAAACAACCGAACATGTAATGTGAATGCTCTCAACTTTCTAAGGCAAGGAAAACAAAATCAAACCACAATTTATGGTTGAAGGGTCAAGTGTTTCAAGAAACAAATTCAAAATCCATACAAAAAAATCAATGAAAAACTAGTTAGTTATTTACGAATGAGGCTATCAAAGGGGCTAACAAATGCTCGCACACTCACAGGGTAAATTACTTTTGTTAGGTGGTTATGCTCAAATTCCAAAAAATACCTCGATCATTTTCATGCTTTCATGAAAATCAACACAAGTATAAGATTAAACATAATAGAACCGATTTAAACAAGAATGTCGGTCTCTGTTCGAATCGTAGTTAAATTGGGTTTTTGTTATCGTCTCCACAAGGAGTGTAGATATTTTGATGCTTGCCTTTGAACATTTTATCGTTTCAAGAATAAGGGTTTTCAAAGTTTTGTTCATATAATTATCACGTTTTTAGTAGCAAAGCTTATAAATTCTAAAGATGTTTGTTAACAAAGTATATCAAAAGTAGTTTTTATCCACCCTAATTTATACGTATTCTTTCAATCATGCATGTGAAGTCGGATCCGATTAATATCGTGATGCATTCTCTCAAAACCGTCCATGTCTAGAGCAGCATCATGAGAAAAAACGTATTCATCGCTACACGATTTCTCCATATAACAACCAATATAGTAAGCTTTAAGTTCAACACAAAGCAACTATTGACCATAGACTGATTTCTCCAATCTATAAATCGATAGATGAATATTTTAGGTCAAGTTTTATAAAATCTATGTCTAGAGTTTTACAAAACAAGAATGGATTTTTAAGATAAAAAATATTCATCATATATTAATCATCACTTGTTCGCATACAAGGCCAATCAAAAGAAATACATACAAACTATTGGTAGACTATCTCTACCTCTGATAAAAATCAAATTAGCTACCCATAACTATGGTAGCTTACTTTACAAGTCTTGGAAGAAGATGAATGAGCATTCACGTCGATAAATCGAACTCGGATGCAAATCCAGCTTCTATTTGCAAAACATCACCTTTTGGTGAAGAAAATCTGAAAAATGAAGTTCTTGTGTGGAAAAATGGGTTATCACCCCCAAAAATAGTGAAAAGTACTTATATAGTACTTTTAGAATCTTCCATGTTCGCAATGCGAACGATTTCTTCGCTCGGTGGAGTCCCTTTTAAGCACTTGATGTGCCTCTGAATAGTTAAATCATCCCTGAGAAATATCTGAAGTCTATCGTGCGAGCAATTCTTTGCACTGCGAACTACCTCGCTTACAAGTTCGTACAACAAACTTAGGGTCCTTTAGCTACTGACTTGGGTCTGGGATGATTCGCTGGGTCTTCACCGATACTTCGCCATAGGGAACATTCGTTGTAAGTTTGTCCAGGGAACTTACTGTCCTTTTCTTACTGCCATCTTCCTGAGATGGTTTGCTTGGGCTTCGTCATTTGTTCGCCCAACGAACATTCGCTGGCACTCCTCGCTAGCAGTTTGCACAACGAACATGCTGTAATTCTTCTCTTTCTTTGGTTTCCTTGCCCAAATGCTTGTGTCTTATACTTTGATGGTTTTATGCCTAATTCCTACATAATAACACACAAATCAAAGCAATCAAAGGTATTTTCACAATATAGAAGAATAACATGATATCATGGAGTAAATCCAACAAAACCACACAAAAGATTTGAAAAATGTCAATAACTAAGGATCAAATGAAAGCATGTTTGGCATTCAACAAACTGTTTCCAACTAGATCTTTACTTGTCCTCAAGCAAAGTATGCCTCTCATTTAAAATAAGAGGATTTGCTCAAGCATTTAATTCAACCAAGAATGAATTTATGGCTCAAATAAACAACAAATACAAACAAGCCATGGTTTTAACTTCCTAGAATCGAACAATGCAAAATAATTTAGTTCTTAAACAAATATCATTCAATGCTTCAAGTAACAACTAAATTCTCATGCTCGAATCACTCCTCTTTAAATAAGAATTGAAGAAATTAACGTGTTTTCAACCGCGGGGAAATTTCACTTACTTGACAAATGAGGCAAATACAAATCAATTCATACATTCATCTAATCAATCATCAAAGAAATTATTGAAGCAAGAAGATCACTAAGGTCTTTAAAGGTTGCAGCTTAGTTAGGTTCACAACAAAGAGACATTTATAAGGTCACAGATTCAATGTTACCAATGGAAAAAGAAACATTCACTATACAAGGTTATGTATATATTTCAACTCAATCCAACACTTTCTTTTTCTCTATTGCTCACCCTTCCAACACTTTTTTGCACATTATTCATTATCTATTTTCTCCTTCAAACAAGCATTCTTTTTTTCTTTTGTTTTTCGCATTCATATTCACACTTTTTCTTTTCATGTTTGTTTGAATTTTTCCCCTCAAAATTTTGATTAACCTACCACTTTTCTTTTCACTCTCCCCAACTTGGTTTTTAACCCAACCTTAAGTGAATGTTCCTTGCTTTTTGAGGCAAGGAAGACAATTTAGCACAATTTCGAAGGTTCAAGATTTTTTTAAGAATCTTACACAATTCAATGATGAATTATCTTTCAAAACATGTACAAATATCAAGTTCATCACTAAACTAAGATCTAAACTATTAAGCTCAAAGGGGTTAGCAAATTCTCACTGCTCATGGGTAAGTTGCTTTTTGGTATATGGTTGTGCTCATTATCAATAATTACCTTGATCATATCTAACACTTTCACAAAATCAAAATAATCACAAGACTAAGCATGAATCACATGTATTCAACAAGATTTATCAGTCATCCTATGCATTTAGCAAACAATGGAGGTTTATCAGTCATCCTATGTCATGGACGATGGTCGAAATAGCCTTTATTGCATACAGGACACGTTATTTGTTTGTCATTTGCAAGGCTTTCACCGCTAAGATTTGTTTCAAGAATGTCTCACCAACAATGACATGTCTCTATCCCTACAGGGTCATGATGTTAGATCAGAAGTATCTCCCCAGCAGGTTGAGATTAAGGTTATCCCCAACAAGTAAATTTGAGGATTACTTCCCCAGTAGTGGGACAAGTTCAGTGTTGTTCCCCACAGACTCTATGCCATTGACTCGTGTTCCTCAAGCAGAGGTTGATGCTGATTACCTCAACGAGTATTTTGGAGGTGGTCGACATCCACGGCAGAATCCAGTGGTCATTGGTGTTCTACAGAGTAATCTTTGGGACAACTTCCCAATAAATTTTTCTCAATTCACAGCAGAGTGGAACTATCCCCAGGAGAGTCCTATTTCCAGGAGGCCGTTCAGGGAATTTTCCTATGCAAAGTTTTGTTTGTCGTTTATTTCGACACCTTTTTATGGTGGTGGTCCTTTGCATTTGCATTTTGCATAGCATCCTCCCAAACGCGTAGCATTTCTATTTCGTATGGAGCATTATGCCATATTCAAACATATGCATACGAAGCATAAGCCAGGTTGTTACCTTTCGTTGCCATACGTCTCTCCAGCAGATAACGGCGTATTTCATGAGCCTTTGTGGTACCAGACCCCAGTAAGAATCATTGATGGATGTTTCCATCTTATCTTTTGCTCCTCAACAAAGTTTGCTTGTTTAAGCTCCACTTTCCCCAGCAGAATTCTCTTTGTCAGATTGTGAATCGGTTGATTCTACTTCCAACCTTGTGTTGAGGCTGTCTAACTTGTGTTAGCAGTTGATTTTTCTGACTGAGCGTCGAGCCTGTTGTTTAGCAGTTGTTTTTCCGACTGAGCATCGAGCCTGCTGTTTAGTAGTTGTTTTTCCGACTGAGCATCGAGCCTGCTGTTTAGCAGTTTTTTTTCCAACAGAGTGTCGAGCCTGTTGTTTAACTGTTGTTCCAACCTTGTATTGAGGTTGTCTAACTTGTGTTAGCAGTTATTTTATCCGACTGAGCGTCGAGCCTGCTATTTAGCAGTTTTTTTTCGACTGAGTGTCGAGCCTGTTGTTTAACAGTTGTTCCAACTTTGTGTTGAGGCTGTCTAACTCGTGTTAGCAGTTGTTTTTTCCGACTGAGTGTTGAGCCTGTTGTTTGACTGTTGTTATTCCGACTGTGTGTCGAGGCTTTCTAACATGTGGTTAGTAGTTGGTTTCCTATCACTTTCAGATACATTTCCCTGGTGATTCCACTTTGGTGGAAAAATTACATAATGTACTATCTCGCAGGTTGCAAATTTCTGGGTTCTTTTGTATTCAATCACCTTTTACCTTGAATGTTTGAAAGCGGTCGCTTTTCATACCTTCAGGTCCAAGTCGTTTGAATAGGGGCAGCTGTTGCACCCCAAAATTTGCCCAACCTTTTCTTTTATCTTGGCTTATATTTCATAGCATTTTGCATTTGCATTTATGCATAGCATTGGTTCTAGACAGGGGGTCAAGATGTTGTTTTTTCTACTCAAGGAAGAAGTTTCATGTTCAAGCTCAAGCAAGGTTATATTTTCAAGTCAACAAGTACTCTTTATAATCAGAGTGGGTCTCAAAGCTTCTTGAGGGGAGAAAGTTGGTGTTTGGTTATCACCTCCTATCTTGAGGATGATTAGAGGCACATGAGGTTATCTACTTGGATGAAGCATGATTCAATGGCTCAAGTATATCCTGAGGGTCTTCTAGGGGAGTCCCATGATCACATAAATCATTTGCAAGAGTCTCAATCAGTGGATAAAATGTTAGGATTTCATCTGATCAAGAAAAAGTCAATTGTGGGTTTGAAAGGGTTTAAGGCTTGGGTCTTGATCTTGGAAGCCATGAGAAGTCATCCTAGATCATCTCAAATGTCATGATGAAGCTAGATCAAGGAGATTCAAGAGTTCAAGAGGTTACTAAATTAGGGTTTTAGATGATTCTAAATGTAAAATCCCCTCTTTTGGTACCTAACTTCAAGGATAGATTTCACTATGATACAAGTCTCATCTCATCTTTCATCAAGCATGAGACTTGTTCCTCATCTTTCAAGCTTTCTTTTGAGTACAAGAACTCATCCGTTGGATTCATACATCTCAAGTTATGGTGTTTACAAGTTGGTGTCACAAGATGAAGAGAATTTAGAGGCACTCAAGGTCAACTCACTTCCAAATTATTTTTCATATGGAACCAAGCTTTTCCTCATTTTTCAACAAACATGAAAGTTGTCCCTCATTGTCTTAGCTTTCCAAAAAGTGCTAGAACTCATCATTCTCATGTGTGAAGCTCAAGTTATGGTCATCCCAAGTCAATGGCAATTTTGGAAACCTAGTTTTAGGTCATTCACTTCAAGGACCAATTTCATACACTTTAAGACCTCAAATCCAATTTCTTGACACATGAAAGTTGTGTCATATGATCTTAACTTCATCACCTAAAAGTCGATGACCATTGATGGTTTATGAGACCATTAAGTCATGGTGAGCATGAAAACTTGACTTTTTGGACCTAGTATGATTTTCTTCCATTTCAAGTCACCAAATGCATTTGTTTTTGATCTTTTGGTACCATTCCAACATCATCACATGATTACATAAGATCTTTACCTAATTTGAGAAAGCATGGGCCATTATTTCAAGTCATTTTTCAACTTTTATACCATAAAAAGAAATTGTTCAACCTTTGTATAAAATGGTTTCCAACTTCTCAAACCTTCCATCATTCTTTTTTCACCCCTCATTTGTTCTAAAATGCTGACTAAAAGATTTGAACATGAGGCCATAACCCGTGTGCACCTCACATTTTTATTTTTGGCAAAAATTTTAATCAAGCAAATTAATCATCATGGGCCTGTATGAATCTCTCTAAGACCTCATATATAAGTCAAAGAAGCAAACCCTAATGATCAAAGGTGGAGTAGCTGCATGAGAGAGGGTTTTTCATCAAAAATTAGACAAAATTTCTCTCTCTTCGAATTTGATTTCTGACTAAGTTTCCATTCAATCTCTTGCTCATTTCATCATCACTGAAGCATAAGAAGGAGACTAGAAGCTTCAGAGTGAAGTTTGCACTGCATTTGAAGGGCCAACGGAGCTACTCCATTAGGTAATTTTCCATCAACTGAATATTTCATTTTAGGCACATATTTAAGAGCATGGTGGTTGCCTCTGAAGACCTACCTCGTGTAGGCAATGTCTGGATACTTTTCATGGCTGTTTGATCTCATTTCAGTTTAGGTATTGGATTTTCGTGGCTTGTTTTCGTGTTGATTTAAGGAACTTTTTGAAAAACCATTACCATATTTGGAACCTACGTGAAAAACCCTTTAAAATGGTACCAGGAGTTTGCATTTTTATGATGATTTTTGGTCGCCACCGGTGGTGCTCGCCGGAGAAGACGACCGGAGCTAGGGATCCGGCGTCTGAGGTCAAGAGATGAGGTGGCATTGACCTGGGTGTGGACTTGCGTGCATGAAGGCTTTGACCCTGAGTTGTCATGCCACTTGGATTAATGAAACAAATCGTTTCATTAAATCTGAGTTTTTCTTGGACTGGGCTTTGGATTGTTTGATATCCACACCCCCTCTTTCTCTCCTCATTTCTTTAATCTTTGATTCATCATTTACCATCTTTCTTCTTGAGGTGTTTAAAGCATGTGATCTTGTGTGATTGTTCTATTTTCTTATTTGTCTGCTTTCCTCATCTCCTTTCATCTTTCAAGACTTGTTTAAGTATTTCTTTTATTTTCATATGTGATTGATTAGTGATGTGTTTACTTGTGATTGTTCACACGATCCCTTAAGATTCCTAGTCCCTCTGTTTAAGATGGGAGTAGGAGAGACATTAGGCTTTCAATACTTTTCATGATAACATTAGGTAGTACCCTTTCATCCCAACTTTAGGACCATCTTTGCATGAAAATATTAGGGTTTTCAATTCCCTTTTGAGTTCTTGTGTCTTCTCTTCTCATCTCAAACTCTTTTAAGACACTTAATAAAGAATGACGAGTGTTTTAAGCTATGAGCCTTAAGTACATGAGAAATGATAAGTCGAGAGGTCTCTCACATTGTCTAGAGCGTTTAGCGTTTGCCCTTTGGGCGATATGCAACACATTTGCTCTTATGTCATAGTCTTTAGTGCAACATGAGTTTCAAACTAACTCAATTCACTTCTTCTAAAACTCACAAACAAACTAAAACCTTTTTATCCTTCGGGATTGTTTTCAAACCTCATTTTCAGAAAGAGTATGTTACGTTTTTGTTCTACCGCAAACAGGCGTCGTCCCTAACAGTTAGAATGGAGATTTAACATTGCTCACAAAACACTTGAACCAACCAGTGGTCTAATTTTCCTGAACTACGTTTGCTCTAATTTCTCATACCAGATGAGGATACGTAGGCACAAGACGACAATGTCTTGGCGAGTAACCTCCCCCCATCACTCGTAGTTTCCCGAACTACGTCGACTCTGACTTTCCCATTGCACGAGTGAATACGTAGCCATAGGACGGCGATGTCCTATCGAGTATACTCTTCTCTCTTCCCCCCGTTTAGTAGTAGCCTTTAGATAGTTTTCACCCATAGATTTAGACAACAAGTGTGGATCCCGTTGAGTACAACGGACGTGAGGGGTGCTCATACCTTCCCCTTGTGTAACCGACTCCCAAACCCAAGATTTGGTTGCGATGACCTGTCTTTTCCTTTCTCTTAGGTTTTCTTCAATCGTTTCCTTTCCTTCTCTTTGGGATAAATAAAGTTCGGTGGCGACTCTTATGTTTTATTTCTGCCTGCCCTTTTCGCAGTTGCGACACCGTGATGTTAGCAACAACGGAATCGAACTTCCCCACTGTAACATCTTTTGTTACATGGGCCAGTATCAATATTTTCAACAATGTTTTTCCGTGAGCAGGAGAACTTAGCAGCATAGACATGATTGAGATTTTTTACGGTGTTTGATTGGGCTGATCTACTACCTTGTAATCGCTCCGGCGAATTATTCTTAAGAACTCTTCTTCATCTTCCTTCACGACTTCCTTTCCTTTCGACTTCTCAGTAACAAGCTCTTTTGAGATGGTTTCCTTAGGAATGGTTTCCTTGGAAATGGCTTCCTTGGGAATGGTTTCCTTGGGAATGGATTCCTTGGGAATGGTAACAGTTGCTTTGGGTTGATATATGACAATTGCAGGTCATTTTTCTTGCCCTAATGATATTTGTTACATCCTCATGCTTTCTCCCAACTCTCAACTCGTACCTGTAATATTCGTATTTCTAGGATATAGCCTTTGGTTAGGACCCAATCCTCTTCTTGGATCAGAACTTGGCTTAGGTTGGCCACCCGTCGGTATTGGGTTATTGCGAAATACAGGCCTAACAGCAGCAGGAGAAGCGAATTTGTTATTTGCAGTGTTGAATACCGGCAGTTTTTTAGACTTCTTTGGTAAATTGAATATAGGTTCAATCACAAAGATATCTTCTTTTCTCTTTTTCCCACATATTTGTAGCAGACCCTTATCAATCATTGACTGAATATTCCTCCGCACTAGGTCACAACCTTGTGAATTATGATGACAATTACTACAGTTTTCTTGAGAGTCTTTGATCAGATTTTCCTTTATCAACTTCTTGTGTAACTCGGTCAATGGAGTTTTTACCTCAGAAATCCTAGAAATCAACCTTATATCAGATTTTCCTCTACGACATGGACACCGCCATGGTTTGGTAAAGGACAATTTTCCACATTGGGCTGATTATCCTTGAAGGAGAGAATCTTCTTTTCAATTAACTCGTGTACAATGTGTTGAAGTGCTATACAGCCTTCAAGGTCGTGTCCCGCAACATTTTCATGAAAGGCACAACGTGTGTTTGGATTGTAGAAATGTGGCAACAGGTTTGGAGGATGACCAAATTTCCTTGTCTGAATTAGGCCTTATTGCACCATTAAGGGGTACAACTCAGTGTAACTCATAGGAATGGGCTGAATTCTTGGCCTTCTATTTTGGAAGGCAGGTCTCGGAGCTGGAGCTCTTTGTTGTTGTTGTGCTTGTTGATTATAATTTTGCTGGTAGGCGTTGGGCGCCTGTTGTCAAAAGTTTTGTTGATTTTGATTTTGCTGGTAGGCGTTGGGCACCTGTTGTTGAAAGTTTTGTTGATTTGACAGAGGTTGAAAAACTGGCGTGACCGCGGCCATATACTGATGTTGTTGGTATTGTTGATAGTTTTGTTGTGGTTGTGGATGGATTAGTTGTAGATTTTGTGGGTGGTTCCTTCTGCTTTAAACTCTCCTGTCACACATCACAACATTAGTTTCCCCTTCTTTTTTCTTATGGAAATTGCTCGGTGGCTTCTTCATTGTGCTAGTCCTGGTGCTACTAGCTGAGCTTGTTACTTTGTCGTTCTTCAAACCTGCCTCCACTTTTACACCTACGGCCACAATATCAGAAAAGTTTATTGTGACGCTACTAATCATCTGCTCATAGAATTCAGACCTGACTGTATCTACGAACCAATCAGCCTACTTTTTCTCTGTCAGGGGAGGTTCCACCTAAGCGATAGTTTCACACATCTCTGCGCATATTCTTTGAAAGATTTTGAGTTCTTCTGTGTCATGTTGATGAGCTGACGGCGGTCTAGCGTCAAATCCATGTTGTACTTGTACTGTTGAATGAATGCGTCGGACAGGTTCTGGAAGCAATGGATTTTGGACTGGTTTAGACTTAAGTACCATTTGGCAGAGGCACCAATAATACTGTCCTGGAAGCAATAGATTAATAATTTGTCATTTTTAAGTGCGCGGCCAAACACCGACAATACATGATCAGGTGAATCTTTGGGCAGGTCGCTCCTTCATATTTTTCAAAGGTGGGCATCATGAACTTAGGAGGAAATACCAAACCCGAAACCAGGAACATGTCCTTAGCATCGGAACCAAAGACCTTATTTCTTTCTATGGCCATCATCCAACTTTCCATTATATCTATCTCAACCCTTAATTTTTCGTGTTTCTCATCCACAACCTCAGACCCGTTGGGTATATCAAATATCTGCTGATGATTGTTAAAGATCAGTCTGACCTGTGCCTGAGCACCTGCCTGAGTGTAGATAGGTTTTTGGAACTCCGTCATTAACGAAATAGTCTGCAGATTAGAGCGCTGTTGAAGGCTGAATTGCCGGGCATTACTGAATGGTGGTATGAATTCCCTGGCGATACCAAACGGATGTTTAGTTGCTTAGGTAACTATCGGAGGAGGATTTTCCGCCGTTGTATTGATTTTAGATACCACTGTCAACTGTGTGTCCATTTTTACTCTTATTACTTGAAGGACTTCCATAATCTGACTAACGTCACCGTGTAGCCCCTCGAGGTCATTGTTGATTTGATCAATTCATTGCTCTTGATCTGTCGTTCTTCTTTGAGTGTTGGCGCTGGTATTGTATCGGTGGGTATTCAGCATGATTTTCTGACACCAACAGAGCATCGGATGAGCCGGAGAATCGATGCAATGCAATGCAAAATGAAATGCAGGATGCAGATGTAAAATGCAAACCACACATTCAAGGAAAACAAAAAGGTTTATTTACGAACAAAAATAATGGATCAACACGTAACAACGTGCTGCTTATCATTAACAAATGAAAGCTTAACAAAAATTCTCATTAACAAATGAAATCTCACAAGCATAAAGTTTTCATTAACGAATGAAACTTTGACAACATTCCACAAAATGAAGGTTACACATTCCCAAAAGCTAAGGGTACAAACTAAACAAAAGGAAATTAAAAGGCCAAGATCCTCTAACAAGACAATCATTCTCCTTCTGGTAGCCTTGTCCTCCTCTGGTATTGACGAAGCAGCTCTCAGAGTTCTTCATTTTTGTGCTTGGCTTTGAATAAAGTGAACCTTAATTCTCTTCTTGACAAAATTTCTTTCGAGACCGGTGGAATGTCATAAGAGCAGGCGTAGAACATCTTTAGTGCTATCTCCTTTTACCAAAGCAGATATGCCTCCAAGGCGAGACAACTCGGGCTTTCCACGACAGTCATTCCTTGTAAGTTGGGACGACGCCAGGCAAATATGACTCGTGCTTTGAAATCTGGGTTACTACCTTTTTCACAAAAGTAAGTCTCTAACAAGGCTGGATCCGGTTCTTCCTCAGTTGGATATCCTAACTGGCGGCGGGCTAGGATATGGTTGTAGCTGATACATCCTTTGGTGCCGACCAGAGGTACGTTTGGGAAATTGCCACATCTATGTATTGCTACTATTCCTCAATGATTAGGATCATATCAGTCGATGTCATAGTGAGAGAGTGAAGTCATCTTTCCAACCCATGCATCACTGTCTTCTAGGTTCCATAGAGGGGATGCCCTAGGAAAATGTGAAATAAACCATTCTTAAGAGCGTCGTGCATCAGGAAAACTGTTTGAGATTATACACCCTCCACCGACGAATTGTGTAATACGTATCAACCAATAAAGTAGGAGCGGGATTTCTGACAATGAATAACTTGATGGCCTCTAAGTTGATGAACTCAAGGCTATTCAGAAATAGATATAAGCCATAAATCAAGAAAGACAGTATAGCTTTAAAGGTTCCCATATCTCCATGATCATAATGAAATTGAGCCCTTTCCATAAATGGTCTTGCTTCCATTCCAGTAAATCCACCTCTGATATCCAAACAGGTCGGAAGGTTAGTGGGTTCCAGGTGTAGAGCCTCAGCAATATCTCTCTTGTTTGGTCTTATTTCTCTTCCATAGTGAGGTGTAAAAGTCTTAGGAATCTTTAGATGTGCAGAGTATTCTTCCAATGTCGGCAGCAACTGAAAGTCCGGAAATGTGAAGCAATGGTAAAGAGGGTCATAAAACCTTATGAGAGCTAGCAGCATTTCCTCCTTTACTTGCATGTCCAATAAAGATAATAAGTCTCCATACTTGGCGACGTAAGCTGCATAGTTCTTTACTAGGCCTCTTAATATTCCTCAAGTTGTCCAAACTTAGGCTTGGGAATATGAACCTGTTTCTTTGAGCCATTATTATGTCTACACAAAAATATTTTGAATTCTTTGAATGGTTAGCAAGATGTAAAATGAAATGCAAAGATGCTAGATGAAACTGGTTTTACAAAATTCAGAAGATAAATTGAAGCAAAATCCTCATTTCATTTATATCGGGGAAAGTCACAACTTTTGAAATACAACACTAGAAATGAGAGGTTACATCAAAGGAGAAGACTATGCCCTATGGTCAAGTAATCTGACAATAGTCCTATCCGCGGGTCCTCTTTAGTCTTTTCAGCACAGTGTTTTCCATCAATAATTTATCTACTATTCCTTTCCTGGCGCCAAAAGTTGGTGGGTTATTTGAATAATCATGAGTACTTTACGTAGGCTTGACGGTAGAGAAAAATAAATTCTCTTTCATCACATCATCCCCAATCAAGCGTCTTTCGAGCCACCCAATCAACTCATCCTTGTCTTCTAGCTCTCTCTTTAATTCCGTCATCTCAGAACAAAGAGTATGGTACTTTCCTTCCCAAGTGTCCCTTTCGAGCTTGGTTCTTTCAAGGATCTCTTGGTATTCTTCCATCTTTTTAGTAGGAATGGCGGAAGATGATGCGAGGATAATCTGCGTATTCATTGAGTGAATGGATCAAAAGCTACACAATTCCTTTTTCCAAGGTCGGCATTAGTTTTCACAGGCTCTAGATTGAACTCATTGAGTGAATGGATCAAAAGCTACAAAATCTCCTTTACTTCGGTGTTAAGGAAGAAGAAACCAGATAATAGGATGTTGCTAGGTTTATCCTTCATTGGGAATCCAAATTGACGTCTGGACAAATCGGAATTGTAGTTGATTCCCCCTTGTACTCCCAAGAGTGGTACATTTGGAAAAGAACCACAACTGTCAATGTAGACCCCTCGATCATAGGCGGGATCATACCAGTGAATATCTGCTTGAGTTAGAGACATAATCCTTTGAGACCATCTCCAACCATTAGGATTTTACTTGAAAGCGTCCATCCTAGGTAAATGATTGACAAACCATTTGTACAACAAGGGTGCACAACAGAGAATAGTTCCTCCTTCATAAAGATTCCTATGATGAATGGAATGATAAACATCACCTGGCAGAGTGGGTAACAGATTACCATTCAAGAACACTGTGATAGCAGTTGAATTGGCAATTCTTCTATCCTCGGGAATAACACCAAACCATACATCAATAGGGCCAAAATCGCTTCAAATGCATTCATACTACCTCCCTTGGCAAGATAAGTAGCTTTCTCCAATAAGTAATCAGAATGAAAACCTTTAACCCCATTCTTTGAAGCATAATTGGCTTTGATCTCAGATACTTCTAAATGAAGTTCACCAACAATCTCTTTTAGCGAGGGTAACTTCTCCAAACCGCTTAAAGGTTTCTTATTTTTCATAGGGATTCCAATGAAGTAGGAGTATTCTTCTAGTGTCGGCATCAATTGGTAATCCGGGAAGGTGAAGCAGTGGTATAACAGATCGTAGAACTGAACCAATGTACTAAGAACCCCTTCTTCCATTCTAATCTTCACAATACTCATGAGTTTCCCGTACGTTTTCCCAAAATCTTCAGATACCAACATTCCTAGCTCTCTCAACTTAATTTTATCACATTTCTTGAAGTTGTATTTCTTAGTATTTCTTTTCCTAAAATTTTTGATATCTAGGGTTTCGCAAAAGAAGACGACTGAGTTTCACAAAACCAGTGTACCAAGATGAGATGGCATGATGATATGACGATATGATGCACACATAGCACATACACAAGTATACATAATGCACAAATGCATATGCTAGCAAGCAAGGGTCCTAGGTTCGGGGTTATAATCATGAAGCCAGGGTATACCCTCCTATTGCACCTCAAAATTTGACCAACCTTTTCTTTTTAACTTGGTTTATGTTTCATATCATTTAGCATTTGCATTCGCATAACATTGGTTCTTAAGAGGGGATCAAGAGATGTTGTACTCATCATTCAAGAGAGAAGATTTCTTGTTTAAGATCAAGCAAGGGTATTACTTTCCAGTCATTAAGTTCATCATCATCATTGGAGTTGGGTTTCAAAGCTCCGTGAGAGGAGAGGTGTGTGTATGGGTCTTATCTCTTATCTTGAGGATCATCAGAGGGTCATGAGATTACCCATTTGGATAAGACATTATTCAAAAGCTCAATGTGTATCTTGAGGGGTCTTTATGGAGTTTGTATGATCTGAAATTCTAGGTACTCAACAGTGGATGTTATCACGGATGTTATGACATCCACTGTAACACAGACTACAAAACTTAATGACAAACTGTAAATGAAAACAGTAAATAACATAAGTAACTATTTACCCAGTTCAGTGTTAACCACACCTACATCTGGGGGCTACCAAGCCAGGGAGGAAATTCACTATTAGTAGAATTAATTCAGAGTCAAACAACCAGTTTGCACTCTTCACTTAAAACCTACCCAATGATACTTCAGCCTAACACTAGACCAGAGTTACCAACTCACTCCCCCTTAATCACAACAGTGATATCAACCAATTCAAAGTTACAAATGGCAATGAAGTCACACATCGAACACACCTTGATCTTGCTTCACAGCTTTGATCAAGTGACACAACATTCTCGCATAAAAGCTTTTAGAGTGACACACTTAACAAACAGCTTAAGAACTTTAGTCCAATGCAATCATACGGCAGATAATTGCTTAGTTTACAAGTATTCCTAAGACACACAAAAACACGTGAAGACCAGAATTTTTCACTCACAAAAACACGTTATCTAAAACCTTGTCAAGAACTATCTTCAATTTGCATTTTGCATCTGCATACCGCATACTGTGCATTTTTTCAGTCGGATTGATTTTATCGGGATCACAACCCCTTTTCTCGCGTTTCAGACGTTTCGGGCCAGTTCAAATAAGGAGTTTGTTTTGGAATTGGTGATCTTCCCGATGATCTAGTCTATGCTGTTATTTTTTGGGATATTTCGGTGTCCGGCTTTCTACCGTTTATTTCACTGCATTCTCACATTTTTATTCACTGATTTAATTGCTTTTCATTGTTTTTTGGAATTATTACTGATTTTCTAGATTTTATTTTGCTATTTTCTTGACTTAGAGTTTAATTATATTTTAAATAGATTTTATCTTTTACTGCTCTATTTCAGATAATAGATTGTTTTAATAGATTTTAATAGTTTTTCTTAGAATTTATTAATTTCTTTTTAGGCTTTTATTAGTTTTAATATTTCTAGGGTTTAATTAGAATATTTGTTATTCAGTTTTTTTTAGGGTTAATTAGTCACTATTTTAGTTGATTGGCTTTTATTGTACATCAACCTTTTCATTAAGTCAACATTTTAATTTGGTTCAACATTTAATTAATCTCCAGCTTTATTACTAAGTGTCAGCATTATCATTAATTAATCTGTTCTTTTATTAATCAGTCAATTAATCAGTCCTTTAAGTCTAATTGCAGGCCATGTGTCAGACTATAAATAGCCCTGTAGACTCTCTCTCCAAAGGCTGACATGTTTCCCAAAAAAAATCCTAGAGTAGCTTCACCGAAAAAATCAGCGGCCGCCGCACCGTCTGATAATCTCGCTGAAAAACACAAGCATTTCACCGAAAAACTCATCAAGCTCGCCGGAATCTTCATAACTTCATCCATTTTTCCAGAAACTTCATACAACATTCAAACGTTCATGGTCTTTTCCAGAATTTCATCAAGTTTTGTCCAGATCTCCATAACGATTTTCATCATCTTCATCACAAATCTCCAGATATTCAAATCTTCATACCAATTTTCCAGAATTTCTTCAAACATTAATGCAAATCTTCATCATTCATCATCGAGTTTCCATAAACGCAACGAATATTCGAAGCTTCATCATCTTCGTATCATTTTTTTTCAGATCTACGAACAACCTTCAAACGCATGAACAAAACTTCTTCACATCAACAAACCTCACACCTCACACGAACCAGATCTGAGTTACGCAAACTTCACCATCATCAGATTCAAATCATGAACAAGCTTCGGCCAAAACACCAACCAAACTCATAGATCTGCATCCATACGAACTCAAAACCTCCAATCGAACCACTGATTCGTCTCCGATCCACCATTTTTCGCAAACTTCCACATGAACTCCAATATCTAGATCTGAATAAGAAATCTTCGCACACTTCGAATCCAGATCTCCTTTGAGTTGTTCATCATCATCAACTCAACGGAAATACTCTAAGCTACTCTGATCCATTTCAAATTTCCGTCTCCTACCTCAAACCTTACAAATCGTAACCCAGACACACTCACACAACAGTTACCCATTCCATATTCAACATGTAAACTATAATAGGATTTGGGAGGGAGATTTGAGATAGGGTTGAGGTGACAAAAGGTTGAAGCGAAAGGTTTGTTGTTGGAGGAGTTGATTTCGAAGCAGAGAGGGAGGTGAGCAGAGTTCCAGTCATTTTAGTTGTGCTTTGCCATTGTTGTAGCAGAGAAAGCGTTGAGGTTGAAGAAGAGGAAAGTTGGACTTCGTGTTTTGGCAAATGAGGAAGATGAAGTCTTCGTGGAACCTGCTTGGATTGGTTAGTGCACCTCATGGCCCAACCATTCATTTTTTGAGCTATACTCCCCATATTCCTTATTGCACCCCCCTCTGTTTGTTGTTTGTTACTGATTTGGGCCAAGCCCAATTGTATTCTTGTTGGATTGTTGTACTCCCCCTGTTAATATACTTTTAAATATTGTATTATATTTTAGATATTATATGTTAACACTTTTTACTATTTTCTTTTAGGAAATTATATTTTCTTTTAGAATATTATATTTTATATAGAGTTTTATTTTTCCATACTTATTTTCTTTTAAATTTCTTTTAGAACTTATTTTTTTCTATTAGAAGTTTATTTTCAATTTTAGAAATTGATTTCTTCTTCCCATTTGTTATTGGGCTTTTCATCTCATTTTCATTTTGTTTTGGTCGATGACGACACTTCCGTAAACCGTTATTAATCAAATTGTTGATGGATAATGTAGGATCCGAGACCACTTCTTTCTCTCCTCATTTTTCTTCTCCTTCTGATTTTATTTTGACTTTCTTCTGTTTTGGTCTGTGTGACATGATTCAATTGGAGAATGATTCTCAATATCATTTCTCTACCTTGTCTTCGACACAGATATCAATATGCAACCTCTTAATGTTTGAATTCTCTTATAAGTCGAGCTACGACAGTTTAGCGTCACATTGGTCCCGATTCGAGTCGAAACATCATCATCAAGGATCAAAGAGGAGAAGCTTGGAATGGAAGCTATCACGCAAAGTCAAGGGTCAACGGAACCACTCCGTTCGGTAACATTGTTTTTATTTCATTTCTTTTATGAAACCGTCGAGTGTTGTGAGCCGTGGCGTTAGATACGTGGGAAATGATGAGTGGGTGGCTTCCTCTCACTCGTCTAGAGTGTTTAACGTATATTCTTTGGACGATATGCGACACATTCGCTCCTACGTCTTAGGACTTAGCGTGTGCGTCCTGATCTGGACCTTTTGTCCTGCATCTTGGCGATTGAGACCTCTTTTCTCTCGCATTCTGGCGATTGAGACCTCTCTTCTCTCGCATCCTGGCATTTGAGCTCCCTTCTCTTGCCCCCGTGCAATCGAGACCGTTTTTCCGTAGTTGTCCGAACTACGGCTGCTCTGATCTCTCATATCTGTTGAGAGTACGTAGGCATAGGGCGGCGATGTCCTATCAAGTCAGTTTTTTCCGTTTAGCTTTAGCAGCCGTAGATAAATTATTTTTCACCCCATAGACTAGACAACAAGCGTGGATCCCGTCGAGTACGACGGACATGAGGGGTGCTAATACCTTCCCTTTGCGTAACCGACTCCTGAACCTGAGACATGGTTGCGATGACCTGTCTTTTCCCGTTTTCGTTAGGTTTTCTCTGATCGTTTCCTTTCCCGCTTTTGGGATAAATAACGAACAATGGCGACTCTTTTATCTTTGTCGGCCCTTCTTCGTAGCGATGCGACAGCTGGCGACTCTGCTGGGGACTTTTCCCATCCCCTATGCGAGTCAATCCTAGCGCTTGTTTGCTTGTCTTTGGGTGTGTATATTTTGTATATTGCCGTATTTACATTTCCTGCACTATATTATTATCTGTTACTGTTGTGCTGTTGGGTGGTTGTTCCTTTAAGAGATAAGACAAAACCCTGGCTTGAGTATAACATAGCATTAGAAGTGGAAAGTAGTGGTGAACCTGTATGTTTGGCATGCACTAGTTCCCATGAAATTCGTGCTCAGACGAGATTCTCTTTGATGACTTCATTTCTAGCCCTTTGGGCTCGAGGGGATTTTGGATCTGAGGATTCTCGACTCTGGGAACCGATCACTTAGGAGTCAGCTAAGTGAGGCCGCTTTGTTAGACTATGATGCTAAACTAGAAATGGTGAATGTATCATCGTTTCTCGAAAGTCTGTGACATTGAAGACTGCATAGGATTCCGAACCTTACTAGATTAGGTCCATACCCATGAGTGGGAGGGTTTTTGCAGGAAACTTGACTTCCAGCCAACCCGGTATTTTGGTTTTCTTCAGAGCAAACTCATCTAGTCAGCAGTACAACAGTTTTTCAGAGCTTTGTGGGGGCTGTGATCCCGTGTTTTCTGCATCTTGCATTGCATTTGCATAAGCATCTCTGCATCATTCTTGCATATCATTCTCTAGTTGGCCAGAGCTCTTATCCAGCCTTTGTTTTGATTCAGAAGGTGGTTCTCCAGTGCTCGTCCTGAGCAAGTGGTGATTGTTGGAAGACGACCAAGTGGTTAAGCAGAATCAAGCAGTGTCAAGCAGTGAAGTCAGATTGAAAGTTGTTGGTAGCTATGTCAGGGAACGACCTCCAGAATGTCGATACCTTGTCAGGTTTTACTGTGATGACTAATCCTTTGTATGATTCTTTTCCTGATGAAGACTCTCCGCAAGTGAACAACCTTACTGAAGCTCAGCTTGTGCAACCTTTTGTTGAAGACCAAGATCTACAGGAACAGTTTGTTGTCCGGAGTGAATGTTCTTCTTCTACTGATACCACAGATTATCATGATGTTGTTTTCTCTGTGCCAAATTCCAGAAGACATGTGCCTGGTACCCGGCCTAGTGTTACCTTCGAATTTCAAAGCACCGAGGTTTGAGAAGTATAAAGGTGATAGTTGCCCGAGGCAACATTTGGTGATGTTCTGCAGAAGAATGACTTCGTTTGTGCACAACGACAAGTTGATGATTCACTATTTTTAGGACAATTTGATTCGAGCATCTCTGAGTTGGTATATGCAGTTAAAGAGTAATCAGATCTGATCATGGGTGGATTTAGCCAAGGCTTTTCTGAAGCAGTACGAATATATTCTTGACATGGCTCCCAGTCGCATGCAGTTGCAAGAATTGTCTCAAGAGAACAATGAACCCTTCAGAAGGTATGCTCAGAGATGGAGAGAATTTTCTTTCAGAGTGCAACCACCACTTCTAGACCAAGAGTCACCTGACATGTTCATAAACTCCCTGTAGAGCCCATATTTTGAAAGGATGCTTGGGATTGCGCCAAACTTCTCTGAATTGGTAATAGCAGGATAACGCATTGAGAATGGCATTAAGACTGGGAAAATTCAGAATGTCTCAAGCAGTCAGGCTAGTGAAATTGAATCTCTCTGTAGCTCCCAAGAAGGAGTGTGGTTGATGCAATCATGGCAGATGATGGTTTTTCTCGGGGTGAATCGGTGAAATCTTTTGGTTCTTCATCTTCTCAGTGGTCATTGTCTTCTGTGTCTCGTCATTCTGGACAGACAACCATGCCTAGGGCACCACATCAGAAAACTTGGGTCACTCCTCATGCAAATCAACAAGCTCATGGCCGAGGTTATCCGAATCAGCGCTTGAATCAGAATAGGTCTCGCAACAATTTGGAAAGAAGGAATGCTCCTTTTCATCCAGTTCCTGCATCGTACAGCCAGCTTCTGACACATCTGATTCAGAACTCATTGCTGGAGCCTAAGACTCTTAAGCCTGTGCCATAACCTTACCCTCCTGGGTACAATCCCCATGTTCAGTATGGATATCATGGCGGATCCATGGGGCATTAAACAGAAGATTGCGAAGCCTTTCAAGCCAAAGTGCAGCAGTTGATTGACAAAGGGTGCATTTATTTTCCAGAAGGAAGTTTGGTTATTCACGTTAAACTCTCAGTTGTCTAAGCTCGAAGATTCAGAGGGTCATTTCCAAAAGCCAGTGGTCCAGACAGGCAAACGTCCTCAACATTGGTAGTCTTTGGACTTTTTATCATTTGCATCTGTAGTTTCTTTCTTGTTAGTTGCTACTTGCTTTTAAACATTGTTGTTCTGAATGGTAATATTAATGAACTGATTATGCATTTTCATGAATTAATCATGTCACTTTCGCTCATTTTTGCACAGCACAGACACGTGCACCTCTTATTCACTCCACTTTATCACTATGTTTAGCAAAGATTGGAGGGAGGATGACAAAAAATGAATACTCATAACTGATGATCGTATGCTTTCGGATAAAATCCTACTGATGACGTACAAGCATTATTTCAAATCCACATAAACCTTATATAACCTTCTTTCTTCTTAACCAACAAAATTGGTGCACCCCACGGTGACACACTCGGACGGATAAACCTCTTCTCGAGAAAAATATTCAAGTTGACTCTTCAACTCTTTCAATTCCGATGCAGACATACGATATGGAGCCATCAATATCAGACTAGTCCAAGGACTAAGTCGATCGCAAACTCCACTTCTCGTTCCGGCGGTAAATCACTTATTTCATCAGGAAAAACTTCCGAGAAATCACGGACAATTGGCAACCACTAACTTCACCACTTTCATTAACACTCAAAGTTACCACCAACATAAACATCCCAGCACCATCCTGCACCCACTCATTAAAGCAATCTGTAAGAACTTGGATTAAATCCAAAAAATTTACTACACACACAATCTAAGCTTGCAAGATGCGTTTATTCCATCCAACATGATCCCATCTACTATCAACAAGAGATTAAGGGTGATCAGTTCCTTAATTTGTTAATAGATAGCCGATAATCATAATGGGGCATAAACCATCTTTACCAAACTATAATAGCGTTCAATGACATACTGAGCCACCACTCCACACTTGAAGCATCTTGGAGAAGCACAACTTTCTCCCTCACTTATTTCAATCCCACTCCTAAAGACAAATGTTTAAAAAAACAAACGTGTACCGACAGTGTCTTCACAAACATGTCGCATACAAGGGAACAAACAACATTAGACAACCTGGTCGGATGGACCGACCTGCTCTGATACCACTAATGTAACACCCTTCTAAACCCCACGGAATATATATAAATATCAGAGTAAATCATCATGCATTCACACAAGGGTGTCACACATAATTTTCAAAACATCAAAAACACCTGTCACGCTCATTAACACTTTAATAAATAATCATGCTTTTCATAATTTTACTTCGCATGTAGCAGCGGATTCAATTTATATCATAATTATCTTAACGGAAACATTTGTATTCATCACATAATTCAACATTACTTAAGAACTAAGGCCATCATCATAATATTCCAATGAATATAAAAACATAGCGTAGAGTACATAAAGTATCTCTAAAACATAAACTAAACGATCCCAATGTTACATGACCAGAGCATGACTCGACCCAACATAACTCAAATACTAAATAGCTTCACCAACAGCGACCACACAACTGCGAGCAAGTCTACTCTTGATGCCTGCACGATGTCAGATAGGACATCATTCCAGCAGAAGGGTGAGAATTCACATCAATATTGAAATCATAAGATAATGAATAATGTAAAGCATGTCAGGACAAACACCAATATTCTCACACTTCAATTTTCATCAACCAATATCATTCAACAACCATACATTCACAAATCCCAATTCAATAAGTCATACGCATGTACATACTTTCTTATAACAATCATATATTCACAACTCCCAATTCAACAAGTCCTACAAATATGAATACTTTCATATAACAATCATATATTCACAACTCCCAGTTCAACAAGTCATACACATATGCATACTTTCATATAACAATCATATATTCACAACTCCCAATTCAACAAGTCATACACATATGCATACTTTAATATAACAATCATATATGCCATGTAAGTCAATGCAATTCAATGCAACTCATGCCATTGGTACCAACACTTGTTATTATTTTTCGGTTTTTACATTTAAACTGGGTTCGTCCTCTAGACCAATAACAAACAAAAGCCCGTCCTCTAGGCTTTCAAACCCACCCTTCTAGGTTTGGGACAAGTCACTAGTCTCCACGAAAGTAGCAATCATTGCCTCTTGACAAGAAATAATGCATATGCAATCAACAACCAAATGTACTTAAGACCGTTCTCGTATCTTAATCCCACGCGTTTTCAAATAATTCATCACACAAGAATTATAGCATGATTGCACACACAACACATTTCATAATAATCAAAGTATTCATACTTTCACACCTCATCATTACATTTATCAAGTAATGCACAAGAATCAATTAGACTCAATCACAATTCACAACACAGTTCAATGATCACACATAGAACAATCAATCCATCACCAATAATTGAATTCAATATTCAATACATAATCAACTTGTTAAACAACAATTAATATCTCAACAACCAGCCAAAGGTTTATAATCAATCAATACTCAAGTAAATAATCAATAAAACGTCTCTATTAATCCATGTTTTAGTTAAGATTTAATTAAACAATGGCTCTGAGTAATCAAACTTCCAATACATGATTTTTCCAAATTTCAGTTAGTGCAAGATTGGACTAAACATGCAGTCGATTGGTCATGTGAAAACTTCTTCACTTTAGCTACTGTTTTATGGTGCAATCGATTGACACCTTAGTGTAATCGATTGCTCCTTTAAAAATTTCAGCATTTTAGCTACTGGTTTGCTGTGCAATCGATTGACATCTAGGTGCAATCGATTGCTCAGGTAAAAATTCAGCTTCCAGCAGCTTTTCTCAGTGTGCAATCGATTGACATCTTAGTGCAATCGATTGCTCACTGTGTGTTTACGATAAATTCTGCAGAAAAGTGTATTTTCACCAACTACTCCCCTCTTTGCTACCATAATCAATCCCTCCATGTTAGGGTATTCTTAACAATCAAAAATTCACTCAAATCATGAGAAATATATGGGTTTTTCCTACATAAACTCCTACTCATTAACCATTAAAACACAATTCCAAATTAGGGTTTTCCCTAAACATCTTCTACCCATTAATCATTATCCCACAATCCCAATAATGAGAGAATGCCCACCCTTAACTTAGGTTTTCATTGGGGAAGAATCCTTGATTCCTTGAATGCTTGGATTCTGATTTTCTCTCCTCCATTCTTCCTTTCCCCTTTTCTCTTTCTTTTCTTCTCTTCTTCTCTTCTATTCTCTTTTCCTCCTTTCCCTTCTCTTACCAACTTCTCTAAAACCCTAACAATTGTCTTTAAACAATTGGGCTTAGCTCAACTCATTCCCACTTACTATTCACACTCCCCTTAAGCCCAACTAAATAATCTAGTAAATCTAGACTATTCTACCAAATAGAATAAATCAATTAATTTAATTCAATAAATCACATATTTAGATTAAATCAATTAAATCAATTAACTCATATAAAAGAATAAATCAAATAATTCATTAAAATCAAATAGTTCACATAAATCAATTAATTAGTACAAATAATTAATTATTAAAAATTGGGCTGTTACAACCCTCCCCCACTTAAAAGATTTTCACCCTCGAAAATTACCTTAAACAAATAACTCAGGATAAGACTCCCTCACCTGACTCTCAGGCTCCCAAGTCACATTCTACCAACTGGTCCTCCCCAAGCGACCTTCACCAAAGAAATCTCTTTACCACGAAGTTGCTCCAACTCCCGATCCTCTATCCGTATAGGTGATGTCTCCATAGTTAGGTTATCCTCACCTGCACATCATCCACTTAAACTACATGAGACTAATCCGCAATTCATTTCCTCAACTGAAATACATGGAACATGTCATGAATGTTAGCAAGCGACGACAGTAATGTAATCCGATAGGCTATCTCTCCTATCCTCTGCAAGATCTAATAAGTACCAATGAAACACAGCGTCAACTTACGCGACTTCAACGCTCTACCAACACCAGTCACAAGAGTAACTCGAAGGAACAAGTGATCTCCTTCTTAAAACTCAAGTGCTTTCCTCCTCTTGTCATGATAACTCTTTTCACGACTCCAATAAATCTCCATCTTCTCTTGCATCATCTTAATCTTTTCGGTGGTCTGTTGGACTATCTCGGGTCCAACCACAACACTCTCCCCAGACTCGTACCAACACAATGGTGTCCTACACCGTCTACCATACAATTCCTCAAACGATGCCACACCAATACTTGAATGGAAACTACTGTTGTAAGTTCAATCAAAGATAAGTAGCCATCCCAAGTTCCTCCCTTTTCCAATACAAAAGCCTTCAAAATATCCTCAAGTGACTAAATCGTCCTCTCAGTCTGACCATCTGTTCGGATGATATGCAAAACTCAAACGTAACTTCGTGCCCAAAGCACTTTGCAAACTCTCCTAAAATCTCGAAGTAAACCTAGGATATCTATCTTATACAATGCTAGACAGAATACCATGCAAATTGACAATCCTTTCAATGTACAACTTTGTCAATCTCTCCAACGGGTAATCTATTTGCATAGGGATAAAGTGAGCAGATTTCGCCAATCTATCCACAATAACCCAAATAGCTTCAAAGTTACTCGGCGTCCTAGGTAAACCAGACACAAGATCCATAGATATGATATCCCCTTTCCACTCAGGAATAGACAACGGTTGCATTAACCTCGACGGTTTCTGATGCTCAATCTTTGACTTTTGACAAGTCAAATAAGAATATACAAACTCGGCAATATCCTTCTTCATACGCGGTCACCAAAATACTTTCCTCAATTCTTGATACATCTTAGTAGCACCTGGATGAATACTCAATCCACTACAATGCCCTTCTCCAAGAATACTCTTCTTTAGCTCAACAATATCTGGAACACAAACTCTATCACGACATCTCATAATACCATTCTCATCAATCTGAAAATTACCACCTTGACCTTGATTGATCAAAGTCAACTGATCAACTAAACCCAAATCAGATTTCTGTCCTTCTTGAATCTCGTCAAGATACCACTAGTAAGCCTTAACATACCAAGCTTAACTCCGTAAGAAGTTTTCTCACACACCAAACTCAAATCACGAAATTGCTCAATCATTTCCAACTCTTTTACCATCATCATCGACATATGCAAAGATTTCTTACTCAATGCATCATCTACCACATTTGCTTTATCCGGATGGTAATTCAAACCAAAATCATAATCTTTCAAAATTTCTAGCCATCTCCTTTGCCTCACATTCAATTCTTTCTGATCAAAGAGATACTTCAAACTCTTATGATCTCTATACACTTTAAATCTCGTACCAAACAAATAATGCCTCCAAAGTTTCAACACAAATACAACGGCGGCCAACTCTAAGTCATGCGTCGGATAATTCCTCTCATGCACTGTAAGTTGCCTTGAAGCATAAGCTACAACTTGTTTATTTTGAAACAACACACCTCCTAAACCCATCAAAGAAGCATCACAATACACACCAAACGGTTCTGCCGGATTCGGCAAAATCAAAACAGGAGCTGTCGTCAATCTCTTCTTAAGCTCTTGAAAACTTTCCTCACACTTTGCATCCCAAACATAAGTTTGACCCTTCCTAGTCAACTGCGTTAACGATAATGATAACATGGAAAATCCTTCAATAAATTTCCGATAATAACCTGCCAAACCATGAAAACTCCTAATCTCAAAAATTGATTTCGGAGTCTCCCATTGCAATACTGCTTCAACCTTCGACGGATCACTGCAATACCTCTTATCGAAATCACATGACCAAGGAAACTCACTTCCTTCAACCCAAACTCACACTTAGAAAGTTTACCATGCAACTGCTTCTCTATTAACACAGATAGCACAATCCTCAAATGCTCGACATGCTCTTCTTCACTCATTGAATAGATTAAAATATCATCAATGAATACCACCACAAAGTTGTCCAAATAAGAATGGAAAATCCTGTTCATGTACTCCATAAATACACTTGGTGCATTAGTCACACCAAATGGAATCACAGAATACTCGTAATGTCCATACCTCGTTCTAAAAGAAGTCTTCTGAATATCTTCAGCCTTCACATGAATCTGATGATACCCAGATCTCAGATCTATCTCACTAAAGGCACTTGCACCTACCAACTGATCCATCAAATCATCAATCCTCGGAAGTGGATACTTATTCTTGATAGTCACCTTGTTCCATTGTTAGTAATCCACATAAACCTCATATAACCTTCTTTCTTCTTAACCAACAAAACTGGTGCACCCCACGGTGACACACTCGGACGAATAAACCTCTTCTCGAGAAAAATATTCAAGTTGACTCTTCAACTCTTTCAATTCCGATGCAGACATATGATATGGAGCCATCAATATCAGACTAGTTCCAAGGACTAAGTCGATTGCAAACTCCACTTCTCGTTCCGACGGTAAATCACTTATTTCATCAGGAAAAACTTCCGAGAAATCACGGACAATTAGCAACCACTAACTTCACCACGTTCATTAACACTCAAAGTTACCACCAACATAAACATCCCAGCACCATCCTGCACCCACTCATTAAAGCAATCTGTAAGAACTTGGATTAAATCCAAACAATTTACTACACACACAATCTAAGCTTGCAAGATGCGTTTATTCCATCCAACATGATCCCATCTACTATCAACAAGAGATTAAGGGTGATCAGTTCCTCAATTTGTTAATAGACAGCCGACAATCATAATGGGGCATAAACCATCTTTACCAAACTATAATAGCGTTCAATGACATACTGAGCCACCACTCCACACTTGAAGCATCTTGGAGAAGCACAACTTTCTCCCCCACTTATTCCAATCCCACTCCTGAAGACAAATGTTAAAAAAAACAAACGTGTATCAACAGTGTCTTCACAAACATGTCGCATACAAGGGAACAAACAACATTAGACAACCTGGTCGGATGGACCGACCTGCTCTGATACCACTAATGTAACACCCTTCTAAACCCCACGGAATATATATAAATATCAGAGTAAATCATCATGCATTCACACAAGGGTGTCACACATAACTTTCAAAACATCAAAAACACCTGTCACGCTCATTAACACTTTAATAAATAATCATGCTTTTCAAAATTTTACTTCGCATGTAGCAGCGTATTCAATTTATATCATAATTCTCTTAATGGAAACCTTCGTATTCATCACATAATTCAACATTACTTAGGCACTAAGGCCATCATCATAATATTCCAATGAATATAAAAACATAGCCTAGAGTACATAAAGTATCTCTAAAACATAAACCAAACAATCCCAGTGTTACATGACCAGAGCATGACTCGACCCAACATAACTAAAATACTAAATAGCTACACCAACAGCGACCACGCAACTGCGAGCAAGTCTACTCTTGATACCTGCACGATGTCAGATAGGACATCATTCCAGCAGAAGGGTGAGAATTCACATCAATATTGAAATCATAAGATAATGAATAATGTAAAGCATGTCAGGACAAACACCAATATTCTCATACTTCAATTTTCACCAACCAATATCATTCAACAACCATACATTCACAAATCCCAATTCAATAAGTCATACACATGTACATACTTTCATATAACAATCATATATTCACAACTCCCAATTCAACAAGTCCTACAAATATGCATACTTTCATATAACAATCATATATTCACAACTCCCAATTCAACAAGTCATACACATATGCATACTTTCATATAACAATCATATATTCACAACTCCCAATTCAACAAGTCATACACATATGCATACTTTAATATAACAATCATATATGCCATGTAACTCAATGCAATTCAATGCAACTCATGCCATGTAGTACCAACACTTGTTATTATTTTTCGGTTTTTACATTTAAACTGGGTTCGTCCTCTAGACCAATAACAAACAAAAGCCCGTCCTCTAGGCTTTCAAACCCACCCTTCTAGGTTTGGTACAAGTCACTAGTCTCCACGAAAGTAGCAATCATTGCCTCTTGACAACAAATGATGCGTATGCAATCAACAACCAAATGCACTTAAGACCGTTCTCGCATCTTAATCCCATGCGTTTTCAAATAATTTATCACACAAGAATTATAGCATGATTGCACACACAACACATTTCATAATAATCAAAGTATTCATACTTTCACACCTCATCATTACATTTATCAAGTAATGCAAAAGAATCAATTAGATTCAATCACAATTCACAACACAGTTCAATAATCACACATAGAACAATCAATCCATCACCAATAATTGAATTCAATATTCAATACATAATAAACTTGTTAAACAACAATTAATATCTCAACAACCAGCCAAAGGTTTATAATCAATTAATACTCAAGTAAATAATCAATAAAACATCTCTATTAATCCATGCTTTAGTTAAGATTTAATTAAACAATGGCTCTGAGTAATTAATCTTCCAATACATGATTTTTCAAAATTTCAGTTAGTGCAATCGATTGGACTAAACATGCAATCGATTGGTCATGTGAAAACTTCTTCATTTTAGCTACTGTTTTATGGTGCAATCGATTGACACCTTAGTGCAATCGATTGCTCCTTTAAAATTTTTAGCATTTTAGCTACTGGTTTGCTGTGCAATTGATTGACATCTAGGTGCAATCTATTGCTCAGCTAAAAATTCAGCTTCCAGTAGCTTTTCTCAGTGTGCAATCGATTGACATCTTAGTGCAATCGATTGCTCACTGCGTGTTTACGATAAATTCTGCAGAAAAGTGTATTTTCACCAACTACTCCCCTCTTTGCTACCATAATCAATCCCTCCATGTTAGGGCATTCTTAACAATCAAAAATTCACTCAAATCATGAGAGATATATGGGTTTTTCCTACATAAACTCCTATTCATTAACCATTAAAACACATTTACAAATTAGGGTTTTCCCTAAACATCTTCTACCCATTAATCATTATCCACAATCCCAATAATGAGAGAATTCCCACCCTTAACTTAGGTTTTCATTGGGGAAGAATCCTTGATTCCTTGAATGCTTGGATTCTGATTTTCTCTCCTTCTTTCTTCCTTTCCCCTTTGCTCTTTCTCTTCTCCTCTTCTTCTCTTCTATTCTCTTTTCCTCCTTTCCCTTCTCTTACCAACTTCTCTAAACCCCTAACAATTATCTTTAAACAATTGGGCTTAGCTCAACTCATTCCCACTTACTATTCACACTCCCCTTAAGCCCAACTAAATAATCTAGTAAATCTAGACTATTCTACCAAATAGAATAAATCAATTAATTTAATTCAATAAATCACATATTTAGATTAAATCAATTAAATCAAATAACTCATACAAACAAATAAATCAAATAATTCATTTAAATCAAATAGTTCACATAAATCAATTAATTAGTACAAATAATTAATTATTAAAAATTGGGCTGTTACAACCCTCCCCCACTTAAAAGATTTTCGCCCTCGAAAATTACCTAAACAAATAACTCAGGATAAGACTCCCTCGCCTGACTCTCAGGCTCCCAAGTCACATTCTACCAACTGGTCCTCCCCAAGCGACCTTCACCAAAGAAATCTCTTTACCACGAAGTTTCTCCAACTCCCGATCCTCTATCCGCATAGGTGATGTCTCCATAGTTAGGTTATCCTCACCTGCACATCATCCACTTGAACTACATGAAACTAATCCGCAATGCATTTCCTCAACTGAAATACATGGAACACCTCATGAATGTTAGCAAGCGACGACAGTAATGCAATCCGATAGGCTACCTCTCCTATCCTCTGCAAGATCTGATAAGGACCAATGAAACACAACGTCAACTTACACGACTTCAGCGTTCTACCAACACCAGTCATAAGAGTAACTCGAAGGAACAAGTGATCTCCTTCTTGAAACTCAAGTGCTTTCCTCCTCTTGTCATGATAACTCTTTTCACGACTCCAATAAATCTCCATCTTCTCTTGAATCATCTTAATCTTTTCGGTGGTCTGTTGGAATATCTCGGGTCCAACCACAACACTCTCCCCTGACTCGTACCAACACAATGGTGTCCTACACCGTCTACCATACAATGCCTCAAACGGTGCCATACCAATACTCGAATGGAAACTATTGTTGTAAGTAAGTTCAATCAAAGATAAGTAGCCATCCTAAGTTCCTCCCTTTTCCAATACACAAGCCTTCAAAAGATCCTCAAGTGACTAAATCGTCCTCTCAGTCTGACCATCTGTCCGGATGATAAGCAGAACTCAAACGTAACTTCGTGCCCAAAGCACTTTGCAAACTCTCCCAAAATCTCGAAGTAAACCTAGGATCTCTATCTGATACAATGCTAGACGGAATACCATGCAAATTGACAATCCTTTCAATGTACAACTTTGTCAATCTCTCCAACGGGTAATCCATTCGCATAGGGATAAAGTGAGCAGATTTCGCCAATCTATCCACAATAACCCAAATAGCTTCAAAGTTACTCGGCGTCCTAGGTAAACCAGACACAAGATCCATAGATATGATATCCCCTTTCCACTCAGGAATAGACAACGGTTGCATCAACCTCGACGGTTTCTGATGCTCAATCTTTGACTTTTGACAAGTCAAATAAGAATATACAAACTCGGCAATATCCTTCTTCATACGAGGTCACCAAAATACTTTCCTCAATTCTTGATACATCTTAGTAGCACCCGGATGAATACTCAATCCACTACAATTCCCTTCTCCAAGAATACTCTTCTTTATCTCAACAATATTTGGAACACAGACTCTATCATGACATCTCACAATGCCATTCTCATCAATCAGAAAATCACTACCTTGACCTTGATTGATCAAAGTCAACTGATCAACTAAACCCAAATCAGATTTCTGTCCTTCTCGAATCTCGTCAAGAATACCACTAGTAAGCCTTAACATACCAAGCTTAACTCCGTAAGAAGTCTTCTCACACACCAAACTCAAATCACGAAATTGCTCAATCATTTCCCACTCTTTTACCATCATCATCGACATATGCAAAGATTTCCCACTCAATGCATCATCTACCACATTTGCTTTACCCAGATGGTAATTTAAACCAAAATCATAATCTTTCAAAATTTCTAGCCATCTCCTTTGCCTCACATTCAATTCTTTCTGATCAAAGAGATACTTCAAACTCTTATGATCACTATACACTTCAAATCTCGTACAAAACAGATAATGCCTCCAAAGCTTCAACACAAATACAACGGCGACCAACTCTAAGTCATGTGTCGGATAATTCCTCTCACGCACTTTAAGTTTCCTTGAAGCATAAGCTACAACTTGTTTATTTTGCATCAACACACCTCCTAAACCCATCAAAGAAGCATCACAATACATAACAAACGGTTCTGCCGGATTCGGCAAAATCAAAACAGGAGCTGTCGTCAATCTCTTCTTATGCTCTTGAAAACTTTCTTCACACTTTGCATCCCAAACAAAATCTTGACCCTTCCTAGTCAACTATGTTAACGGTAACGATAACTTGGAAAATCCTTCAATAAATTTCCGATAATAACCTGCCAAACCAAGAAAACTCCTAATCTCAAAAACTAATTTTGGAGTCTCCCATTGCGATACCGCTTCAACCTTTGACGGATCACTGCAATAACTCTAATCGAAATCACATGACCAAGGAAACTCACTTCCTCCAACAGGGAGAAGTCGAACAGGACTAGATCATTCAGCAGTCTGGATCAGAATTGAGTATACCTTGCAGCCATGTGGATCTGGGGCATTGACATCTAGTGAGATTGGAATCAGTTAGTCTGAGCCAAATCCCCAAGCATCGATTGATTATGGGGCAAATCATACAAGAAGTAGTTGATCATAAGTGAATCATCTTGAGACTCCACTAATCAGGGGCAGATCACCCAGAGTTTCTTTGAGTTTAGGGCAGATCCCTCCGATATTCAATCAGACCAGGTTAAGTCGCTTCAACGCTCATTTAGGGGCAAGCTACTTTCTTCTCAAGGTGAACATTCCCAAGGATCAGACTGGGGCAAGTTGAATTACAATGGGGTAGTTACTCAAGCGAGTTTATTCTCCTCAGCAAGAGTTGAGTGTCGAAGAATCGTGTCATCCCATAACCTAAACCTATTACTTGTCAAAACCGTGTAACCAATCATATCCAAAGCCCAATTCTCGTTTGGAAAACCTCCAAAGCCCAGTTCTCATCTGGAAAACCTTCAAACCAGTTCATGTCTAGTCAACTCTTCACTAGACACCAGTTCTCGTCTGGTACATGTCAGCTTTTAAACCAGTTCCCGTCGGGTCTCCTTTTCTTTAGCCTACTGTTTAACCAGTTCTCGTCTGGAAAACATAGTTTCAAAGTCTAGTTCTCGCCTGGCAAACCAGAAATCAGTTTCCGTCTGATACCCAAACCAGAAGTCAGATTTCGTCTGACAACGTAACCTTTTTGCCATCAGTTCTCGTCTAATAGTCCACCCTCGAATGCCAGTTCTCGTCTAGTATTTCCCTTTTAAATCCACTTTCGTTGGTAACCAAAAATACATCCCTATCACCATAAACCTATTCCCATCCATAAACCAAAATGTCCAACTGTACCTGGAACGATGATTCCCAGTGGCTCACGTGTTATCACATTCTCCGACACGAGGCTTGATTGACCTCACTCCTCCGCAGTAGAGATTTTGTATTCCCCTTGTTGATGTTGTTAAATCAGGAATATCTCGCCAGCAGGGATGTGCAGTTTGAGCTTGTTTCTCCCCAGCAGGTTGGGATTGCATTAGGATGTGATCAAGGTTATCCCTTGAGAGTCGAGATTGTTATTCCTGGCAGAGTAGAGCCATCCCCAGCAGATGGATTGTGTATCCCTAGAAGGTTGAGATTGAAGTTTTCCCTGACAAGAAGATTTGGGTTTATTTCCCCAGCAGTGGGACGAATGCAATGTTGTCACCCCACAGAGTCCAAGCTTTGACTCCACTCCTCTCAGAGTCTGGGTCGGTGACTCATTCCTCAAGCCGAGTTTGATGTTGTTGAGTTTTATGCTCATTTACCCCAAGCAGAGGTCGATGTTGATTCCCTCACTGAGTAATCCCCAACGGAATGGATTTTGATTTCCGGTAGAGTGGGCTATTTTCTCAGCAGTTTGCTTTGTACCCTAAAAGAACTTTGGTGTTCTAGGAGGTCGTTCAGGGCTGTTTTTCCCATGTAGGGCGAAGTTTTCTCTCAGTGGTAATTTATTCGAGACTATTTCATTTTCGATTTCATTTTCTTCTTCATTTCCATTTTATTCATTTTTTTTCGGTCAATGATGTCTTTAGATTCGTAAGCGTTATGTATCGAAGTCGATAACCTTCTCAATTTCAAATCTATGGAGAATGACCATTTGGGTCATTTTCCCTACTTTGGGATTGTGATAGGCTACCTTCGATTAATCGACATTTTGTTTTTGATTAAGACAAGTGTCGCTACTGCGAAAATCGGCGCCGGCTGACAGAAGAGTCGCCACCGTGCGTTATTTATCCCTCAGAGCGGGAAAGGAAACGCTCGAAGTAAACCTCGCAAAAACGGGGAAAAGGTATGGTCATCGCAACCATAGCCTGGGTTCGGGAGTCGGTTACGCAAGGGGAAGGTATTAGCACCCCTCACGTCCGTCGTACTCGACGGGATCCACGCTTGCTTGGGTTGTCTACTGGATGCAAAACAATCTTATCTACGGCTGCTAAATCTAAACGGAAGGGAATTGACTCGATAGAGCGTCGCACTCTATGCCTACGTATTCTCAAGAGAGAAAGTCAGAGTCAACGTAGTTCGGGACTACAGGGAAAATTGGCTCGCCAAGACCTCGCGTCTTGTGCCTACGTACTTCCACTGGATGGAAGATCAGAGCTTTACGTAGTTCAGACTAACTACGGCTAAACAAACATTCTCACACAGCAGTGAGAAAAACAACTGGTTTCACAGGGTCGGGAACCTATGGTCAAAACTATGGCTGAGTCTCAAATGCACTTGGGCAAGAGAGAAAAAGGGTTATCAACTAATCGTCAGCGGGAAAGTCTCGATCGCACAGCAGCGAGAGAACAACAAGTTAGTCGTTAGTGTGCTCGCTAGGATATCGCATCCTATGCCTACATATCTTCGTCTGGTACGAAGAATCAGAGCAGCTGTAGTTCGGCTACTATCGGACCACAGCTCAAATCTCGTTTTATTAATCTTCTGAAAAATGGTTACAATGGGTTGAATACTGAAATAAATCTCCTAGGAAACGCTATCCTATTCTATCTTGAAAAGTCGAATGAAAATAGCCCCCTAACAAATGGGCCTCTAATTCTATCCCTAAAAGGAAAATAACGTCTATGAAAAACCTAAAAGAAAATGCTTTAAAAAATATTAAACCTACTTTAATATTTTTTTCTCTTTTTTCTCCTTTTCTCTTTAACATATTTTTTCATATTTCTCCAAACATTTTTCTCTATTTTTTCAATATTTTTCTCCTTTCAAATATATTCTCTTTCTTTTTTATTCTCAAATATATTTCTTTTTAATAATATTTCTTTTCTCTTTCTTTTTTTTTCATTGTTCTTTTTCTATTTTTTTCAAATGTATTTCTTTATATTTTTCTTTTTTCACAATTTCTAAAAAAGGAAATAATAAAAAATAGAAAATACAAAGAAAAGGGGGGCTGGGGGTGTAACTGGATTACCCAGGGGGTGTGCAGAAAAAATAAAATAAAAACTGTATCTAAATTGGGCCCAGCCCAAAGTGCCTCTCCAAAAAACGCTGAGGGGGGTATGGTGTGTAAACTGGGTGTTGCAGATGCATTGGGCCCAAAGCCCAGACCAGCCAAAAAACGTGAGGGAGGTGTGGCTCCAAAAAAAAGGATGATTGGGCCTGAGGCCCAATCTCAACCTTCTCCGTCTCCCTCTCTTCACTCTCATCCGGAAACCCTAACCCTTTCTCCCTTCTCCTTCCGCCGCCGTCAACCTTCCCTGAACTTCTCTTCTCCGTCTCTCTCAAACTCCCTCGTCTCTCTTTTGTTGATGATTCTGAGTGCAGTGGACATCTCGTATGGAGATCTGTGAATCTGACGATTGGTGACGAATGTTCTTCATCATTGTTGAGGATGATCATTGGGGGCTCGGATTCTTGATCTGGAGGCTTGCTGAAGGTCGGTTGAAGGATTTGAAGAAGAAACGTTGAAGTTTGATGAGGAGTTTCTGAAGATGATGAACGTTTCAAGATTTCTGGGAAATCTTTGATGATTTATTGATGAGTCTTGATAAAGGTGTTATTGCGACGATGGGACTGGAGGATGCATGTTCGTTGCTTGCAGATAACAATGTTAATAAAGAAACTCAACAAACATCTGGAGATCTTGAGGATGCGTGCGCTGTTGGATCTGGAAACAAAATGAGAGTGTGATTGTGGATCCAGAACAAAATCTGGAAAGGTGATGACGAATCTGGGGATGTATGTTCTTGTTGAGGATGAATATTTCTGGAAATCAGATCTTGATGATGAACGTTCATGGATGAATGCGTTCGCAGTTGATATGATCTTCTGGAGTGTTGATGATTCTTGATGGAGAATATGGATCGTGATGAAGATCGTTCTGAAAAGACGATGAATGTTGATGAAAGCTTGTTAAAGCTTTTCTGGAATCAGCGCTTGGATGAAGATGATGATGATGTTCATCGTTCTGGATTTTTCTGGAGAATCGGTGGTGGTTTCTGGGCGTTTGGAGGTTGAGAATGATGAAGATCAAGGATGAATGTGGCCGGATTCTGGAATTAGGGTTTCTCCGGTGATGCTACGGTGGCCGCCGGCCATGCAGGCCGGCCGGCAGAGATCTCCGGTGAATGCTACGGTGTGGACACGTGGGGACGATGGTGGAGTGGGGGCATGCATGCCCTCCACGTGTGGTGTAGCGTGGCTGAGAGAGAGGGAGCTTCTGGGATACGTGGCGTGATGTGGACGCTGCAGGGTGGGCCCCTCTCTCGTTATTACACGTGTTAGCTTGGCATTTATACTGATGAGACTCACTGGAAGCTTCTGGAGTCTTCTGGTGTTTGCTGGAATATGCTGGAACGAATTGGACATTTCCTGGACCTTTTTGGACAAAAATTGCATTAATGGGCCTGCGAATTGATGAATGAAGCCCAACGAAAATGAACTAAAGAAACTCAAAAAAACTGCATTAAAACCCAATTAACTAACTCAAATTAATCCTAAAAATCTAATTAACTCCTAATTAAAACTCTAATAAGAATATCTACTAATCTGAAAATTATTCTAATAATATTCTATATTAAAATCTAAAAAGACTATTATTCTATAAAAGAAAATTCTAATTCCTATTAACCTATTTAATGTCTAATATATGAAAAATCTATTTATGAAAAATCTATTCACTTATTATTTCTATAAAAGAAAATCAATAATATCTATTAAAGACTATTAAAAGAAAACTCTATCTATTATTCTATATCTAAAATTAAAACAATTAATTTCTATTAACAAAACTATTTATTAATAAGAAAAATTCTATCTATTTCTATATTAAAAGAAAAACCATCTAATATATTCAAAACTCAATTAATATCCTAGAAAATTCTATATTATCTTAAAAAAATCCATTAAATCCTAAAAATCTATTTAAAATCTAATATGTTCTAAAAATGAATTAAATCTTATTAATATTCTATAAAATGCTAAAAATGATTTAAAAAGAATTAAAAAAATATCAAAAATTCTATTAAATCCTAAAAAATGATTTAAAAGCTATTTAAACCCTAAAAAAATGCTAATAAAATCCAGAAAAATCACAATAATTCCCAGAGGGACAAAATAAGCACCGAACTGATAAAAAACACCCGAAACACGAGACGAGAGCTGTGATCCCTGATAAAATCAAAACAAATGAACAATGCAATGTATGCAATATGCAGATGCGAATGCGATCATGCGTCGAAACATCGAGCCAAATACGAGACCCGGTTGGTCAAATTTTAGGGTGCAACAGCTGCCCCTATTCAAGCGGCTTCGACCTGAATGGGTGAAGAGCGCTCAGCCTTCAAACATTCAAGGTAGATGACGGTTGAATACAAATGGAACCCTGAAATTTGCCAACCGCGAGAATATACTGCAAAGCTGCTTGAGGAAAAGCTTCCAATAAACTGAAGTTTGGTTATCACGGCAACATCTGGTCAATTTCCTGATAAAATTTTCTTCTCCTTTTCAACACCTGTGTGACGCCACAAGTATTGAAATAATGCTTCGTAAAGCAAACACCTTGATTCCCATCTCTCTCATGGGATCAATTCTGGTCAACTCACAGTTCGCTGCGAACTTGAGGACAATTCTCCTGAGGAAATCTGAATGGAACTGCCTGGCACCTATTTTGACGAAGGGGGCAGCTTCAGAAGTCTAATATATGTCAATCTTTGTTGTTGTTGTTTTTTTTTTCGATGCTGATGTAACAACCAAATGAAGAATCACTCCGCTGGGGAAGACGAGAAGCTGAACCACACAACTCTGCAGGTGAACAAATTCGAAATCCAATAGGTACCCATCTTGGTCTATGTTTCGACATGCGTATGCTTGAAATGATGCAAATGTCCTATACGACATGTAAATGCTATGCGTTTTGTTAGAAAATGCGAGGCCCAGACGGCATGGATATGCTATATGCTTGTATAAATGCTATGACTATATATGCAAATGCTGATGCAGGCTCGAGCTGCCAGAGAACACCAGGTCTGCAACCACTTGGCAAAATAAATGCCGAAGGCAACGTCAACTCTACTGGGGATGAATCGAAGTCACAGACCCATCTCAGCAAAATAAATGCTGGAAAAGGGAAACCAAATCCGCTGGGGATAACCGTTCTGCTGGAGAAATGGAAAGGCAACCCTGCTTAGCGACTTCACTGGGGAAAGAAAAACAACTCTGCTTGGGGATGCTCCCTTCAAACCATTGGCAACTGATTGTGCTCTGTGGGGATTGACCCAAACTGAGGTTGATTGCGCGCAGCACGCTGCTGGAAATGCCCCTACTATCACGGATATCAATCCTAATCTGCTGGGGATACTCCTGATCCTACTCTGATACGGGGTAAAATACAATCTCGACTCTTCCGGGGATAATACGCAACTTTCATCTGCTGAAGAGTGGCAATTCTGATTTAACAACATCCACAAGGAATTCAAACATTACTCGAAGCGCTGGCATCCGTCGAGCTTCGTATCGGGGAACATGACAACTTGCGAGTTATTGGGAAATATTGTGTCAGATCTCTTTTAGGTTTTTTTTTTTTTTGTTTTTCTGGTTTAGAATAAACATGGACTATGTACACAGTGAAAGATATGGAAAATACTAGACGAGAACTAGCATTCAAAGGTAGACTATCAGGCGAGAACTGATAGGAAAATAGGTTAGGAAAATTGATTTTTGTGTTTTTGAACCAGACGGGCTAACTGGACAACAAGCTGAGGTATAGACAACCAGGCGAGAACTGGCTGAAAGCTGACGTACACCAGGCGAGAACTGGTATAACACTTGAAGAAACGGTGACCAAACGAGAATTGGTTACCAATAAACTGCACCAGGACGGGAACTGCTGCTTACGGAAGGGTAGGCCAGACGAGAACTGGTTACCGATTTGCCAGGCGAGAACTGGACTTTGGAAACGACTGGTTACTGACACGCAACAGGTTTAAACTGCAGGATAACGATCCAACGACAACAAGATCTTCTTATTTGAAAGGTTTTCGATAAGGATATTGACATGATTCCCCGATTCTCAACTCTGGCTGGGGATAAACAGACTTGTTTGCACAACTTGCTTCAGTGCACTCAGCTGGGGGATAAAAGACTGGCTTGCACAACTTGCCCCAGTACAATTCAACTTGCCCCAATCTATCTCTTGGGAGTACTTGCTCTGAACAGCTTGCTACGAGAATACTTCGAGAATACTTGCCCCGACATCTGCACGACAAAAGAATTCAATCTCCAATTAAACACCTAACAACCCAGTTGATTTCAACATTCTCTGCGATGACTTGCCCCTGAATGAGCGTTCTAGCGACTCAACCCGATCTGATTATCCATTGGAAGCATCTGCTTTCAAATCTCAGCGCTCTGCATAATTGCCCCTGCTCAACTGGAACTTCGGGACTTGTCCTCAGACTGACTGATACTGAACTTACTGGAAGATAATGCCCCTGATTCACAAGGCTTCACAACCTACACCATTCTGGTTCAGACTGCTGGATTACTCAGTCCTATTTGATTACTCCCTGGTGGAATTTCTTTCATGCCAACTACTAACCTGCAATTAGAATCGTCTGTTCACGAATGGTAATCTTAATGCAGTGCTCATGCAGATTTTGAAAAAATTTGAGCTGTCACTCATTTACATGCATATGACTGTGAGTGACGAATGAACCGAAGTTCAAACGTAGTGCTTACGTGGTCAGTGAAAATACAACAAGGATGTGACTAGCAAGTCAAGAAGGAGTCAGATTACTCAACCTTATCGTAATGCGTTTCAGACTAACCCTACCTCAATTAGGTCTTTTAAGGGCTGTATCGTGGTCGGGTTCACGGTTCGTGAAACAAAGGATATTTGGCTCAAATTTTTGATTTGTACCCACCCCTTCTTCGTGATGTTCTCCGATCCTAAGGTTCAGTTAACCTGGCACAAGCGCTCGCCTCTTCGAGAAGTATGTTGAATAGTAAAACCTACAGTTAAGGAATTCACAAGCTTTTCTTCCAGAGTGATAGTTACTCCTTCTTCGCTTTCGGTGTCTGTATACACGACTTTGTGACTTGCTGGGGAAAATTTCCTTTTTATCCCTTCTTTTCCGTTCTTTTGATTCCCTAATTTTTGCCTGGACTGACTCGTTTTGAGTTCGATTTTTCGATTTCTTTTGAAGTCCAGCGGGATGCCCTAATTTTTGCCTAAGTATTAGCTTTCCAGCTCTTCTTTCTTTTTACTTAGCGGGCTTTCTTTCTTTCTTTCTTTTGGAACAAAGTCGTGTGACACTGGTTGTCTTGATTGCTCCGAAAGGATTGTAACTGTCTCACTCCTGATTGGTGAGGTTTGACCTTTTGAAGGTATAAACTGATTGGTCCTTGAAAGACAACACCCCTCTGTAAGACTTGAATGCTCGGTCAAGCTAACTGTCAACTACCCTGCCCCGGGTTAAGATGTGAGGGTTTTAAAAAGTCCGAAAAAACTTCTACTTCCTGGCTCGAAGTGGTTGACAAGGGACTAACTCCTTATATCTCCAGTGTTTGGGGGATTGAAACAATGCCTTGTACGTCATCGGTACGGTCTTATCTGAAAGCATACGATCATCGGTTATGAGTTCAGTTTCATCATCCTCCCTCCTAACTTTGCTAGTCACAGCGAAAAAATGGAGTGAATAAAATGCAAGTGTTAATGCAATGCAGTAAATGAGCGACAGCGACATGATTAATTCAGAAAAATGCATAGTCACTTTATTAGTATCACCATTCAAAACATACAATGTTAAAAGCAGGTAGTAACTAACAGAAAAGAAACTACAAATGCAAATGGTAAAAGCTTGAGAACTGCCAATGCTGAGGCGCCTGCCTGTCTGAACCACTGGCTTTTGCTGGGGAACACCCTTCTGAGTCTACGAGCTTAGACAGCTGAGCGGTTAGGGATGAACAAACAGAAATCCTTCTCGAAAGGAAATGCGATCCTGATCAATCAACTGCTGTACCTTCGCCTGAAATGCTTTACAATCTTCTGTCGAATGCCCCGGAGAGCCACCATGATAACCACACTGAACGTGGGGATTGTACCCAGGAGGGTAAGGTTCTGGAACTGGCTTAAGAGCTTTCGGCTCCACCAAAGACTTCTGAATCAAAGATGGTAGCAGCTGGCTATACGGCATCGGCACTGGGTGAAAAGGAGCTTTCCTTCGTTCCAAGTTGTTGCGAGGTCTGTTCTGATTCTGACGCTGATTCTGATAATCTCGGCCACGAGTTTGCTGATTTGCAATGGAAGCGACATAAGGTTCCTGGTATGGTGCCCCAGGCACGGCTGTCTGTTCAGTATAACAAGCCACGGGAGGTACTGATCTCTGATAAGATGATGAACCAACAAAATTCACTGATTCGCTTCGAGGATATTCAACCTTTGGCATGACTGAGTTGATCACAACTTCTTCTTCACTCTGATAGTCACAAGGGTATTCAGTTTCACCAGCTTGATCATATGAAGTGATCTGAATTTTCCCCATTCTTATGGAGTACTCAAGGCGTTCTCCTAATGCTACCACGTCAGAGAAACTTGCCGGAATTCCGAGCAATCTTTTGAAGTACGGATATTGTAGGGAATCCACAAACATGCTTGCCAGCTCTTGGTCTAACAGCGGGGGACGCACTCTAGCAGCAAATTCTCTCCATCTCTGAGCATACTTCCTGATAGGTTCATTGATCTCTTGAGACAACTCTTGCAAATGTATGCGATAAGGAGCAATGTCTAGGTTGTAATCGTACTGCTTCAGAAAAGCTCTGGCTAAATCCGTCCATGACTGAATCTGATTCCTCTCTAACTGCATATACCACCTCAAAGATGCCCCAGTCAGACTATCTTGAAAGCAATGGATCATCAACTTATCATCTCGCGCAAACGCAGTCATTCTTCGACAGAACATCATCAAATGCAGCTTTGGACAGCTATCTCCCGTGTACTTCTCAAATTTCGGCACTTTGAACTTGTAAGGCAACACTAGGTCAGGAACCAAACACATGCCTACAGCATCCAGGTTGACAGCATCTTTGGCTTTCAAAGCTTTCATTTGCTCTTCCAACACTCGGAGTCTTCTACCATCGTCAAGGGCTCTTGGATCTACCATCCCAGCTGCTGGAATATCTCTTCGGTAATTCATCACAGGGCAAGCAACACCTTGATTGTTGACAGGAGGAGGACGCTCATTCTGGGCAACAAACTGCTCATGTCGATCTCGGTTCTCAACAGAAGGTTGTACAACTTGGTCTGCAGCAACGTTGTTCACTTGCGGGGAATCTTCCATGGAATCATACAGAGGGTTGGACGCCATAGTGAACCCTGTCAAGGTGTTAGGAGACTGGAAATTGCCTTCGGACATGGCTACCAATAATTTTCAGCTGACTTCGACACTTGATTCTGCTCAAATCTACTCAACCCCTAGGTAGGTCTTCTGACAATCAACAGCTGCTCAATCCAAACTCCGGGTAATCACCTTCAGGAAACAAAGGCTGGATCAGAACTCTGGCTAGCTGGAGGATGATATGCAATGCAACACTGATATGCATATGATATGCAAAATGCAGCAAACAATGGGACCACAGCCCCCACACAAAATCTGAATACTGCTGCGCTGCTGACGGAGACGTTCTCTGAAAAGAAGACCAGAATAACGGGTAGGTTGGAAGTCAAGTTTCCTGCAAATAAAAACCCCCCCACTCACAGGTGTGGACCTATATCTGACAAGGTACGGCATCCTATGCGGTCGTCAGCGTCACAGACTTTCAGAACTGACGATACGATTCCCAGAAGGAGTGGCATCATCGAGTCCTGAAGAGGCCTCACTTAGCTAACTTCCAAATGATCGGTTCCCGGAGTCGACAATTCAGCTGACCAACAACCCCTTCGACCCAAAGGGTAGAAAAAGAAGCCAACCAGAAGAACCTCGTCCGAGTGTAGATTTCGCGGGACACTAGTACAAGCAAAGCCGGTACGCCCCCACTAATCTCTACTCTAAGTCTAAGGTGCACTCCAAGCCCAGGTCCGGCTTCTCTCTCAATATCATAGAACACCCGTAACACCCCAACAGCAACAGATAATAAATAAGCCCCAAACAAGCGCTAGGATTGACTCTCTTTTAGGGGACGTTGGATCCCACATGCATAAGAACTATCGCAGTCCTTAGCAGCCAGGGGACGTTCAATCCCCAGCAGAGTCGCCAGCTGTCGCTACTGCGAAAATCGGCGCCGGCTGACAGAAGAGTTGCCACCGTGCGTTATTTATCCCTCAGAGCGGGAAAGGAAACGCTCGAAGTAAACCTCGCAAAAACGGGGAAAAGGTATGGTCATCGCAACCATAGCCTGGGTTCGGGAGTCGGTTACGCAAGGGGAAGGTATTAGCACCCCTCACGTCCGTCGTACTCGACGGGATCCATGCTTGCTTGGGTTGTCTACTGGATGCAAAACAATCTTATCTACGGCTGCTAAATCTAAACGGAAGGGAATTGACTCGATAGAGCGTCGCACTCTATGCCTACGTATTCTCAAGAGAGAAAGTCAGAGTCAACGTAGTTCGGGACTACAGGGAAAATTGGCTCGCCAAGACCTCGTGTCTTGTGCCTACGTACTTCCACTGGATGGAAGATCAGAGCTTTACGTAGTTCAGACTAACTACGGCTAAACAAACATTCTCACACAGCAGTGAGAAAAACAACTGGTTTCACAGGGTCGGGAACCTATGGTCAAAACTATGGCTGAGTCTCAAATGCACTTGGGCAAGAGAGAAAAAGGGTTATCAACTAATCGTCAGCGGGAAAGTCTCGATCGCACAGCAGCGAGAGAACAACAAGTTAGTCGTTAGTGTGCTCGCTAGGATATCGCATCCTATGCCTACATATCTTCGTCTGGTACGAAGAATCAGAGCAGCTGTAGTTCGGCTACTATCGGACCACAGCTCAAATCTCGTTTTATTAATCTTCTGAAAAATGGTTACAATGGGTTGAATACTGAAATAAATCTCCTAGGAAACGCTATCCTATTCTATCTTGAAAAGTCGAATGAAAATAGCCCCCTAACAAATGGGCCTCTAATTCTATCCCTAAAAGGAAAATAACGTCTATGAAAAACCTAAAAGAAAATGCTTTAAAAAATATTAAACCTACTTTAATATTTTTTTTCTCTTTTTTCTCCTTTTCTCTTTAACATATTTTTTCATATTTCTCCAAACATTTTTCTCTATTTTTTCAATATTTTTCTCCTTTCAAATATATTCTCTTTCTTTTTTATTCTCAAATATATTTCTTTTTAATAATATTTCTTTTCTCTTTCTTTTTTTTTCATTGTTCTTTTTCTATTTTTTTCAAATGTATTTCTTTATATTTTTCTTTTTTCACAATTTCTAAAAAAGGAAATAATAAAAAATAGAAAATACAAAGAAAAGGGGGGCTGGGGGTGTAACTGGATTACCCAGGGGGTGTGCAGAAAAAATAAAATAAAAACTGTATCTAAATTGGGCCCAGCCCAAAGTGCCTCTCCAAAAAACGCTGAGGGGGGTATGGTGTGTAAACTGGGTGTTGCAGATGCATTGGGCCCAAAGCCCAGACCAGCCAAAAAACGTGAGGGAGGTGTGGCTCCAAAAAAAAGGATGATTGGGCCTGAGGCCCAATCTCAACCTTCTCCGTCTCCCTCTCTTCACTCTCATCTGGAAACCCTAACCCTTTCTCCCTTCTCCTTCCGCCGCCGTCAACCTTCCCTGAACTTCTCTTCTCCGTCTCTCTCAAACTCCCTCGTCTCTCTTTTGTTGATGATTCTGAGTGCAGTGGACATCTCGTATGGAGATCTGTGAATCTGACGATTGGTGACGAATGTTCTTCATCATTGTTGAGGATGATCATTGGGGGCTCGGATTCTTGATCTGGAGGCTTGCTGAAGGTCGGTTGAAGGATTTGAAGAAGAAACGTTGAAGTTTGATGAGGAGTTTCTGAAGATGATGAACGTTTCAAGATTTCTGGGAAATCTTTGATGATTTATTGATGAGTCTTGATGAAGGTGTTATTGCGACGATGGGACTGGAGGATGCATGTTCGTTGCTTGCAGATAACAATGTTAATAAAGAAACTCAACAAACATCTGGAGATCTTGAGGATGCGTGCGCTGTTGGATCTGGAAACAAAATGAGAGTGTGATTGTGGATCCAGAACAAAATCTGGAAAGGTGATGACGAATCTGGGGATGTATGTTCTTGTTGAGGATGAATATTTCTGGAAATCAGATCTTGATGATGAACGTTCGTGGATGAATGCGTTCGCAGTTGATATGATCTTCTGGAGTGTTGATGATTCTTGATGGAGAATATGGATCGTGATGAAGATCGTTCTGAAAAGACGATGAATGTTGATGAAAGCTTGTTAAAGCTTTTCTGGAATCAGCGCTTGGATGAAGATGATGATGATGTTCATCGTTCTGGATTTTTCTGGAGAATCGGTGGTGGTTTCTGGGCGTTTGGAGGTTGAGAATGATGAAGATCAAGGATGAATGTGGCCGGATTCTGGAATTAGGGTTTCTCCGGTGATGCTACGGTGGCCGCCGGCCATGCAGGCCGGCCGGCAGAGATCTCCGGTGAATGCTACGGTGTGGACACGTGGGGACGATGGTGGAGTGGGGGCATGCATGCCCTCCACGTGTGGTGTAGCGTGGCTGAGAGAGAGGGAGCTTCTGGGATACGTGGCGTGATGTGGACGCTGCAGGGTGGGCCCCTCTCTCGTTATTACACGTGTTAGCTTGGCATTTATACTGATGAGACTCACTGGAAGCTTCTGGAGTCTTCTGGTGTTTGCTGGAATATGCTGGAACGAATTGGACATTTCCTGGACCTTTTTGGACAAAAACTGCATTAATGGGCCTGCGAATTGATGAATGAAGCCCAACGAAAATGAACTAAAGAAACTCAAAAAAACTGCATTAAAACCCAATTAACTAACTCAAATTAATCCTAAAAATCTAATTAACTCCTAATTAAAACTCTAATAAGAATATCTACTAATCTGAAAATTATTCTAATAATATTCTATATTAAAATCTAAAAAGACTATTATTCTATAAAAGAAAATTCTAATTCCTATTAACCTATTTAATGTCTAATATATGAAAAATCTATTTATGAAAAATCTATTCACTTATTATTTCTATAAAAGAAAATCAATAATATCTATTAAAGACTATTAAAAGAAAACTCTATCTATTATTCTATATCTAAAATTAAAACAATTAATTTCTATTAACAAAACTATTTATTAATAAGAAAAATTCTATCTATTTCTATATTAAAAGAAAAACCATCTAATATATTCAAAACTCAATTAATATCCTAGAAAATTCTATATTATCTTAAAAAAATCCATTAAATCCTAAAAATCTATTTAAAATCTAATATGTTCTAAAAATGAATTAAATCTTATTAATATTCTATAAAATGCTAAAAATGATTTAAAAAGAATTAAAAAAATATCAAAAATTCTATTAAATCCTAAAAAATGATTTAAAAGCTATTTAAACCCTAAAAAAATGCTAATAAAATCCAGAAAAATCACAATAATTCCCAGAGGGACAAAATAAGCACCGAACTGATAAAAAACACCCGAAACACGAGACGAGAGCTGTGATCCCTGATAAAATCAAAACAAATGAACAATGCAATGTATGCAATATGCAGATGCGAATGCGATCATGCGTCGAAACATCGAGCCAAATACGAGACCCGGTTGGTCAAATTTTAGGGTGCAACAACAAGATCCCCTTTTTTGTCCGTGCGACACGATTAATTTGGTGAATAATTTTCAATATCATTTCTCCATCTTGTTTTTTAGCACGGAAATCAAATCATGCGACCTCCTATAGTTCGACTTCCATTATAAGTCGAGCTACGACGGTTTAGCATTACATTTGCCCCGATTTAATTCCTAACCAAACTAACCAATAACTTTAATTTCCGTCAAATATTATTGTGGATATTATTGTTATATTATATTGCCATATTCATATTAATCATATTATTCATTCTCTTATTCACCTATATTCGAAAACACATAATAAACTATCAAAATCCTAAAAGCCAAATTGGTGGACTGTTGTATCATTGGTTATTTGCAAGAACCCTAATTTTGAGTCGTGCCCGACTTTGCTCAAGGCGTAGTTTAGAACACAATTCACACACACACACGGCTTTCTCTTGGGCTACCTGACAATGAAACCCCTTTATTTCATGCAATCCCGTGTAACTTACATGTACCCCTCTCCCATTTCGATGTATGTTTCACATTTCTTTGATTATCGGTTTATCTCTTAGGAGCACCCATAGGGACTAGAGCGGATCAAACTATTTTCAAACTAATTCTCGATTCGTCATCGAGCCATTTTCAAACCCTCTTAAGTCGAGTGCTCATACGCATTCGCCATCAACCTATTGCACACAACTCAACCCTTGATGCGTAAGTCAAGTCGGTTCCGTTTCAAAAATCATTTCCATTACACACTTTGCACGCGATAATAAGTCAAACCCTTGATCCAACATCAAGCGGATTTTCGTAACAAACTATCAATCAATTAATAACTATTTAATTCCTTTCAAGGTGTAAAGAGTGGGTTCAAGTCTTTGATCTTGCTTTCGGTTGTTTGGATGCGAGTTATCTTATTCGCGTATGAGCAATTTACTCCTTTGAATAACATTAACAACCCGACATCGTCCAACCATCATTCAACTACTCATTCCAAACACCATTTCAAACTCAAACAACTTTCTTTTCACGATGACAAAAAGAGAGGGTTCTAAGTATTTGGTTCGCTCTCCCGACTACTTGGGTCTGAGAAGCCTTTCTTAAGCTTCAAGTAGTCGTCATCCGATCAAACTCACCCTCCCAAACACAACTTCTTTTGCAATGAAAAAGAGATAGTTCCAAGTCTTTGGTTCGCTCTCCCGATTACTTGGGTCCGAGAAGTCTTTCTTAAGCTTCAAGTAATCGTCATCTGTTCAAACTCATCCTTTCAAACACAACCTTATTTTTCACGATGAAAAAGAGAGAGTTCCAAGTCTTTGGTTCGCTCTCCCAATTACTTGGGTCCGAGAAGTCTTTCTCAAGCTTCGAGTAATCGTCATCTGTAACCTTCAAACCTTTTTGAATCCCGTTTCCTTTCGTGGTCGTTACCATGAACTACGACTTCTCTGATTCTTCATTCTCGTCCGAATGAAGATACGTAGGCACAAGATTGCGATGATCTTGGCGAGCACAATCTCTTCCATCTTCCATTTTCCCCCATCCTTTCCCGTAGTCGAACTACGAGAGCTCTGATTTTTCATTCTCGTCCGAATGAGCATACGTAGGCACAAGGGCCCCAATCCTTTGTGTAACAGCCCAATTTTCATTAATTAATTATTTATGTTAATTAATTGATTTATTGAAATTATTGGATGATTATTTAAAGGAATTGGTAGATACTTGGAGAGAAGAAAATATAATGGAAAGAAAAGAAATAGAAGAGAAAGGGATATAAGAGAAAGTGGAAAGAAAAGAGATAAAAAAAACATAGAAAGGAAAGAAGGAAAAAAGAAGAGAAAGAAAGAGGAAGTGGAGGAAAGAGAAGGGAAAGAGGGAAAAATCTTGGAAAGCTCAAGAACAACTTCTAGCTTCGATTTAATCAAGGTAAGGGTGTGAAATGTTGTTATCTTACCAATGTGTATGATTATGTATGTGTGTGTTTGGATTTTTTAGAGGTTTTCCTATCTTTTTCCATTCTAGGGCATAGATGAGTTAGAATCGATGTTTGAACGATTAGAAGTTGGATTAAATGGTGTAGATTAGTCTAGAAATGTTAGGCTAAGACTATTGGGAATCTTTGGAATTGAATTAGGTGATTTGGGAGCTTCTGATGAATTTTGGACAATTGGGGTTTTGAACATCGCAGACGTTCGCTAGCACCTTCGCTAGGCGAGCAGGTCGCGAGTATTTGCTGTAGCGAGCTAGTAGCGAGTGGTCTCAGACTTGGGCAGAATATATTTGATCTGGTTCGCTGGTAGCGAGTGAGTTAGTGAAGGATTCGCTAGGACCTCACTGCAGCGAGTAGGTAGCTAAGCCTTACAGTAGCTTTTGTTTGCCTTTGCGAGCTTGTTCGCTAGGCGAACAGGTAGCGAGTGTTCGCTAGGAGCTCGCTAGGCGATCAAGCTAGCGAGCGTGACAACATTTCCATTTCTTTGTGTTTTTCCATCCAATGTTGATTGTTTGGTTCGATTGTGTTCAATCTTTATCAGAAATGAATAGTTTGTGTACTGTTGTGATGTAATATGCTCTGGGTAGCCGTATGGCGTGAATCCTAGATTGTGCAATATTGTGAAATGTGGCCTTTTGGCATATATAATGTATGAGAACACATTGTGAATATGTGTGCATTGTTTGATAAATATGGTGATGGTATTGGATTGTGAATTCATATTGAGTGTATGCAATATTGTGAATAATGCATGAGAACATATTGTGAATATGTGTGCATTGCTTGATAAATATAATGATGTTGAAAGTATGAATGCTTTGACATGATGTGTGAGTGTGAAATCATGTTATAATTCCTGTGTGATGAATTATTTGAGAATGCATGAGATTAAGATGCGAGAACAGTCTTAAGTGCATTTGGTTGTTGATTGCATACGCATCATTTGGTCAAGAGGCAATGCTTGCTAGTTTCGTGGAGCCTAGTGACTTGTCCCAAACCTAGAAGAGTGGGTTTGAAAGCTTAGAGGACGGGCTTTTGTTGTTGTCGGACTAGAGGATGGACCCGGTTTAAATGTAAAAACTGAAAAATGACAACAAGTGTTGGTACCACATGGCATGAGTTGCATTGAGTTGCATTGAGTCTCATGGCATGAATATGTGATTGTTGTATGAAGTTATGCATATGTGTATGTACATGACTTGTGTAATTGAGAATGATGAATATGTGATTGTTGTATGAAAGTGTGCATATGTGCGTGAATTGTTGGATTGACAATTTTGGATGTAGGCATGATGAAATATGCTTGATGATTATCCATATTGGTTTATATAAACGTTGTGAGATATATGTTGTTGATAATGAATTATGGTGAGAAAAATGTGGAATATGTGTATTCTATGCTTGTGTGTGAATTGTTGAATTTAGAACTTTGGATATATGCATGATAAATATGCTTGGTGTTATACATATATATGTGTATATATACTTTATGATGAATTGTGATGAATAAACATAATTGTAAATGTTTATGTGCAATAATGTGAATTGTGAATGATATTGACCGAGGAATTAATGAATAAACATGATTGTGTATTTTTATATGAATTATGGTGAATTAAACATAATATGTATGTTTAGGTGAATTGATTGAAATTGTGGATGTATGTATGAGGAAATATGCTTGGTGATTATCTATATATTTGTATATACATTGTGACGTATATGGATGACTTGTGGTGAGAATGATGATTATGCGTATTCTATGATTGTAAATATATATATAATTATATGCATTGATTATTATGATAATATTTCTCACCCTTCTGCTGGAATGATGTCCTATCTGACATCGTGCATGTATCGAGAATAGAGCTGCTCGTAGTTGCGTGGTCGTTGTTGGTGTAGCCATTTAGTAATCTAGTTATATTAGGTCGAGTCATGCTTTGGTCATGTAACACTGAGATTGTTTGGTTTATATTTTAGAGATACATTATGTATTATATGTTATGTTTTTATATTCATTGGAATATTATGATGTTGGCCTTGAGGCATAAGTAATGTTGAAGTATATGATGAATCTGAGTATTCTGTTAAGAGAATTATGTTATAAAATGAATCCGCTGCTACATGCAAAGTGAAATTGTGAGAAGCATGATTATTTATTATAAGTGTTAAAGAGCATGACAGATGGTTTTGATGTTTCAAAAGTTATGTGTGACGCCCTTTTGTGAATGCATGAAAATCTAGTCTGATTATTCGTATATTTTCCGTGGGGTTTAGAAGGGTGTTACATTAGTGGTATCAGAGCAGGTCGGTCCATCCGGCCAAGTTTTCTAATGTTGTTTGTTCCCCTGTATGTGACATGTGTGTGAAAACACTGTCGATACATGTTTGTTGTCTAACCTTGTCTGCATAAGTGGGAATGACTAAAGTGGGGGAGAAACTTGTGCTTCTCCAGGATGCTGCAAGTGTGAAGTTGTAGTTCAGTGTGTGGTTGAACGCTCTTATAGTTTGGTAAAGATGTTTTATGCCTCATCATGATTTCGGCTGTCTATTGACAAATTGAGGAACTGATCACCCTTAATCTTTTGTTGATAGTAGTTGGAATTGTGTTGGATGGGATAGATGTATCTTGCAAGCTTAGATGGCGTGATGCAGTGAATTGTCTTGAGTTAAGCTAAGTGCTTCAGAATTGTTTTGATGTGTCGGCACAAGACAGTGTTGAGATGTTTGATTTTGATGGGAATTTTGAATGTTAAATAAAGTGGGAAGTTGGCGGTTTGCGGATTAATTGTGGTTGTCTGGAAGTTATCGTGACAAGATGGTGATACACAGCCAGGACGTGAAGTGGAGTTGTGATTGACTTAGTTACGGAAACTAGTACAATATTGAGAGCTCCATATTATATGTCTATTTGGATGGTCAAGGAATTAAAATCGATTGAGTAGTTTTGAGACTTGTGTCGGGTGTGTGTGCTACGACAACAGATTGTGAGGTCGAGTATGTAAGGGGTGGATGGTGACTTCTGGTGATTATTAAAGTAAGAGGTGGAATACAATATTGGTATAATTAGACCTTTAAACATTTTAAGAGTTGGAGAAGTGTTGAATGGCCTTCTAAGTGTGAAGAAGTTATTTTCGTATTGTTGTCGTAACGGGAGAACCGTAACTTGGAATGACGCACGGTTCGAAGCGTTGGATGCTATTACAATGCTCTATGTGATGGTGAAGTAGTGACATGGAATTAATTTATTTATTAAGGGAAAACGTTTGGATGTTGTAGTGAGTGCGGAAAGTGCGATTCGTGTTTCCGTCATAACTCACAAATTGAGTGAGTCAATGGTTATGTAACTGATGATGGTTGGATATATTCGAAGAGTATAGAGGATCATGTGAACATCGGGGACTTGAGTCATCAGTGTTGGAGAAGAAGCAGTGATATGTGTTGCACCCCAAAATTTGACCAACAATTATTCACCCATGAAGTGTTTGAAAGGTGATATCTTCAGAAAGTTCAGGAGATCCTCAGAAAAATTGGTTAAAACCAGAGTTGTGTGCCTCATAGCTTTAGAGTTGTGGGAGCTCCTCAGATGATTCTGAGACTTTGAGAATGAACTTGAAGCTTTGAGAAAGTTTATGAGAGGTCTTGAAAGCCATCATGAGGCCCAGAGAGGTCATTGTGCAAGAATTCAGAAGATTCAACCATGAATGGTAGAATTAGGGTTTTGAATGGGTCAATCCTAGATCAGCTGAAGATTTGGAGAAGGTTGAGACCTAATCCAAGGGCCATGAGATCATGGAATGATGTATGGAGATGTTATAAAGATGATTACTAGACCAACTCATCATGATTAAGGAGTTTGAGAAGTTTTGAGTTAGGGTTTCTAAGGATTGTCAGTGAACAAACCCTAATTTGATCCCTATCTTCCAGGCAGTTTTAGCTTAAGATTTGATTGATATCTCATCTTCCCCATAACATGAATGTTGTAGAGCTTGTTCTTAGCTTTAATTTGAGTGGTGGAAGTACTTGATAGGATGTGCAGAGCTCAAGTTATGGTTTTGACAAATTACAGGTCAGCTGAGGTGTGTGAATCTGGGTCCTTGAAAGTCACCCAACTTGCAGACAACGTTTGCCCTAGTGGGATGATTCCTATGATTTCTTGGTCAACATGAATGTTGAAGAGCATCTTCTTAGCTTTATAGAGAGTACTAGAAGTCCTTGATAGGATTTGTAGAACTCAACTTATGGTTTGAACAAGACAGGGGTATTTTGGTCATTTGGAAGTTATAGGTCATTTTAAGCAAAGGCCATATCTCCTATTTCCAAGCCTCAAATGAAAAAACTCAAAACATCAAAGTTGTTCAAAATGGGATTTTAAGCCTATAAAAGTGGTCATGAGTTGTTGAAAAAGCTTGTAGCAAGGATTTATAAGATTGGGTAAAAATGACCTAAAAATGACTTATAAGTTAAATGAATCCAAGTTGGAAATTGGTTTGGGAGATGTACAAATCCAAAATAGGTCATCCAATATGTCATTTTGACTCCAAACATCATTTTAAAAACAATGGTTTATCCACATTTTTGATTTTAGGCTTAAAAATTGGAGTTGCTTTGTAAATTTGTTTCTTGCATTTTAAGGCACCAAAAGAGAAAGTGAGAAAATGCTACATAAGGGTTTGAAATGCCTTGTTCTCATACCAATTACTCATTTAAGGAGATATTAAGTGGAAATGCATGGCTTATCATGAGTTTTCATGAGAATTACTAAATATGGAAAAATCAAAATCTCATTGCATGATACATTCTAGAAACTTCTTGGAATCTTCTACAAGCTTCTACACACTTCCATCCTTCTCTATAAATGCCCTAGAGTTGATCCATGGCAGGGTTGGTGATTCATTGTGCTTGCAAACCATAGTTTGATTCCATCACTCCAAATTGCATTTTGATTTCAAACTTCATCTAAACTTCATCAACTACCAAATTTCTTGTTACAATCATCTTCTACCATCATCATGGAGTAAGAAGCCAGCAAGAACTAGTGGAATTAGTGGCTGTTTCGTGTGATCCAAGTATTCCCTCCAAGTTGCATGAAGAAGTGGCTAGAGTGATTCAAAGAGTGTTATCAAGAATTAGTGCATACAGAAGGCTCAACATCCATTGGAGATCCTTTGAAGTAAGTGACAAGAGCTGGATTGAAGGATGACCACCATTGTCATCATCAAGTGATAGGTATGCAATTTCAATCGAATCTCCTTATTTATCCAATATTAGGTCATGTGGTTAGGATAAGATCAATTAGCAACCATTAGGGATGAATCCTGGCAAGTTTGAGCATGTTCTATGGAGTTTGAGATTTTGACATGTTACTTTAAAGAGCAAGAACAAGCTGCGTGTTAGGTTTTAATGATCATGTGATAGTGTAGAGTGATGAGGACAACACGTAGAACAGGTTTATACCATTGGAATTAAGCTTTATCGCGATTGATCTCAGAGAATTATGGTGGAACCCTAATGTTCATGCTTTCTGTTTGAGTGATATAAGAGGTTTCAGTGGAAATTATTGACACCATTGTATTCTTGGAGAAAAATGGAGCATCTTTGCTCTTGGAAGTTTGGATTTTCATCGAGCATGGAGGGAGAACGAGAGACTGGAAATCTCGTGCATGGATTCTGCAAGACCTGCAAACCCTAAGTCCTTTGGGGACGATGGCCTTCGACCGTAGGATCTGTCCAGCTTAATTGACTTAATCATCCAATATAACGGCTCCAGTTTAATTCAGGAAACGGAGGGAAAAATGAGAAGTAAAACGCGTCGTTTTACTTAAAAGTGAATTCTGGGCTCAGCCAACCAATGCTATTCACACCCCTACCCAGAAGCCCAATCCACAAATGAACTGAAAAAGCATGCTATTTGCACCGTATTCATTTTAATTTTCTGTTGATTTTTTCTTGTGATTTTCTGAAGCATTTGGGCATATCACACGTGCTATCCCCACCCCCGGTTTATGGTCCCATCATAGAAGGCAACTGGGCGCTTCTACTTTTTTCACCCCCCATCCCATTTTTCTTCTATTTTCTTATTTTAATTTCTTTTAATTTTCTTGCATTTTATAAAACCCATATAAAATTGAAAAATGATTATTTTTTAATGCTTGTTTTTTTCACATGTTCATAATCATGTCTAGAAAAATATCAATAAATAAAATTGCATTTTATTTTTCTTTTAATATTTTTAGTATATTTTTCATTTAAATAGCATTTTAATTGGTTTTAGTTGATACTCAATTTTGTAGAATTTCTTTTAGGACTTTCCCTTAGGATTTCTGAGCCATTCTTTTTGGCATAGTTAGATATTGAATCATAGTTCATATAGGATTTAATTCACAATTTTTAGGTTAAAATTTGATTAGTTTGTTAAGCATAGTCTTAGTGTACTCAAAATTAGGGTTTTAGGTTGCATAAGTAGACTTAATATTTTTGTTTTGGGGTTTTATAGGCCAAATTAGTGTATGGGGAATATATGGGTTAAGGGTAAGTATGTATAGAATCCCCTAGAATTTTACTAGAGTATTATATAGTATTTTAGTATTTTTAATTGATTTTTGAATGTATGGATAGTATGTGTGTTGCTTAAGGGCATAGTTTGTATTGTTTTGCTTTCTTTCCTTCTCTTTTGAGTGTGTGAGCATTGAAGATTGAGTTGAAGACCTTGTGGATCATCATTGAAGACTTTGAAGACCTTGAGGAGGAGTTTAGTTTTGGCTGTTGTTTGTTCTGGTTATAGGATCATAAGTACATAGGTAGAGCTTTAGATAGAATAATTCCATTCAATAAACAAGGAGTGTCTTGTTCACCTCCTTCCTTCTCTATGATATAAAGTCCCTTAAGGGCATTCACCTATCTCCTTTGGAGGGATTAGTGACCTTGCCCTATGAGGTAGAACTTTGAGAGAGCCCTTCCCTTTGATGTTAAGTCCTCAATGGCATCCTTCGGAAGTCAGTGAGCACTTTAACATCCTCACCTCATCTTGTTGATTGAGTCTTGTTTGATGGAGCATTTGGGTTGTTGAAGATAACAATGAAGAGTATTGAAGATTTGATTGAAGATCTAAAAGCCATTGAAGATAGAAGCTGAAGCTTTGAAGAGGAGGAATCCTTGAAGACTTTGTGAAGATCAAGTTGATACCTGAATATCCCTGAAGATAGTGAAGCGTGAAGGTGGAGCTGATCAAAGAAGCTGAAGCTTAAGGGAGAAGATGAGCTGATACTCATATTGTAGGGTTGGTACCTGGAAAGCATTTGATGATTGAAGTCTGAAGACCGAGGTGCTGCTGGAGGAGCTGAAGCTTTCTTCTGTTTTTTTTCTTTTCTGTATTGTGTGTTTTGTCTGATTTGTCTGTTGCATTAGAATAAGTCCATCTAGAATAAGTTCAGACTAGGAGCATGATTGCACTAGAGGTTTAGTTGCTCCCTCTGCTTGTATTGTTATTGTGTGGCTTTGCTTGCGGGTATTCGGTAGAGCCTAGCTCCCTTGCCCATGTGGTTTTTTTGCCTGATGGCATTTCATTCATTTTATCTGTATGATTGCAGTTTACTATTTATTGCTTGATGGCATGTTGTTTATTTTCAGTATGATTACTGTTATTTCATGACTGGCTTGAGGTTGAGATGAGCTTGTGGAGGCTGAAGCCCCACACACATTTCCTCCCTCACTTGCATTGCATGCATTTTACTGTTAAGCCGATGCTTTGTCTGTTTTGGTGTATCATTGACATGATCCCTTAGGGCTCTCATTTCCTTTGATAAGGATTTGATGATAGACTTTTAGGTTGAAACCTATGCATGACAACATCTAGGAGTTCCCTGTTCAAACCTCAACCATAGGATGAATCCATGGCATGACAACAGTAGGACTTGATAGTCTCCCTCCTAGTTGGGCCTGTTCTCTTCTCATCTCAAAGCAGTTTAAGATACGGTAATCATGAATGATTTCTTTCGTACGTTACGAGCCTTAAGCTATCTGAGAAAGGATTGTGGGAGAGTTTCTTTTCCACAGTCTGGATGTTTAGTATGGTACCCTTTGGGTGACATGCGACGCATTCACTCTCAGGTCATAGTCTCTAGTGCGGTTGAAATCGCAAACACAATAAAAAAACACTTCTTTCAGGAAATAAGTCGTAGTTTCCCGAACTACGTGAGCTCTGATCTCTCATGCCTGTTGAGAGTACGTAGGCACAAGATGGCGATGTCTTGGCGAGCTACCTTCCCCCATAACCCTTCGTAGGCCGAACTACGTTGACTCTGATTTCTCATTCTCTGATGAGAATACGTAGGCATAAAGTGCGACGCTTTGCCGAGTCATTTTTCTTTTCTTTTTCAGCCAACCTTGATAGGTAGATAGAATAAAACCAACCCGTCCAAGTAAACAAACAAGCGAGGATCCCGTCGAGTACGACGGACGTGAGGGGTGCTAATACCTTCCCCTTGCGTAACCGACTCCCGAACCCAGACAATGGTTGCGATGACCTTGTCTTACCCTTTTTCGGCAGGTTTTTTTCCGATCGTTTCCTTTCCCACTCCGAGGGATAAATAAAGAAAGGTGGCGACTCTTCTGTCATGCCGGCACCTTATTTTCGCGCAAGTGACAACTGGCGACTCTGCTGGGGACTTGATAGTTTCCTAGGGATCCAACGTCCCCAAAGCGAGTCAGTTTTGGGATCCAACGTCCCTTAAGAGAGTCAATCCTACCGCTTGTGTGTTTGCTTGTTGGGTTGCGTTTATTTATCGCATTTTTACTTCTCGCACTTTATTTCCCGCATTTTATTTTCAGTATAATATGATTATTTGCGCTGTTGTGGGATGGGAGTTCTGATGAGTGAGAAGCCAGACCCAGGCTTGAGCGCACTATAGACTTAGAGTGGAAATTAGTGGGCGCGTGCTTGCTTTGCAGGCACTAGTGTCTCATGAAATCCACACTCAGAGGAGGTTCATCCGGTTGGCTTCACTTTCAACCCTTTGGGTTGAGACGATTGCTGGTTTGGTGGATTGTCGACTCTGGGGACCGATCATTTGTGATTCAGCTAAGTGAGGCCTCTCCAAGACTTGATGATGCCACTCCTTCTGGGAATCGTATCGTCAGTTTTGAAAGTCTGTGACGCTGATGAACGCATAGGATGCCGTACCTTGAGTCAATTTAGGTCCATACCCGTGAGTGGGATTGGGTTTATTGCAGGAAACTTTGACCTTCAGACTACCTGGTTTTCTTGACAGTGAATCAGTTATGTTGGTACCAGGGTTCTCAGTTGCAGATATGTCTGTTCTTGATAGAGCAAGTCTTGGTCAGAGGATCTTATCATCAGGTGCATGTCTGTTCTTGATAGAGCAGGTTTGATCAGAGTATTGTCATCAGTGGTTTGTTCTTGATAGAGCGGATTTTGAGTGGGGTCTGAAGATCTCATCAGCAGATGTTGTTTGTTCTTGATAGGGCAGATTTTAAGTGGGGTCTGAAGATCTCATCAACAGCTGTGTGTTTGTTCTTGATAGGGCAGATTTTTTATTTGGGGTCTGAAGACTTCATCAGCATATATCTCTTGATCATACATTCGAGGTCCTTATTATCAGACATTTGTTCTTGACAGAGCAGAATTTTGATCCTATGTGTATCGTCCTATCAGATGGTCATTATTAGCAGATCAGATTAGTGGTCTTACACCGGGGTTTTCTTCTCATCAGTGATTGTTGATACAGAATCTCCACAGCAGCTATCCGGATATATTATTGCATGCCTGCATTTTGCATTAGTTTGCATGTTCATTTGCATTCCATTAACGTGTGTCTGTGTTGCAGGTACCGTTTCCCCGATCCAGGATTTCTCGCCTCCTACTGTTATTATGGCCTCTCTCAGGAAGACTGTTGCATACAAGTTCCCGACCCCTGATGTGTCGAAGTTGACTGGTTTGATAGCTCTGGCAGGTGATTCTGTGAAGGATAGGTTCAGGAAGTCTTATGGCAGGTTGCTCGGTCTGGTTTGCAAACCTTCTACGTCCGAGTTGAATGGGTTACATGCTCTTCTGCAGTTCTATGACCCTCCTCTGAGGTGTTTCACTTTTCAGGACTTCGTTCTCGCGCCGACACTGGAAGAGTATGCTGATATGCTGGGTGTGCCTATCAAAAGGCAGATGCCTTTTGTCCACATGGATGCTGAGCCTGATCTGGCCGGTTTAGCTTCTTCACTCCATTTGAGCGCCTCTGAGTTAGTAGTGACGAGTTGGAACAAGGTTCCCGGGTTCTCCTTGCAGTTTCTGATAGCTAAGGCTCAGCAGTGTGCTAAGGACAAATGTTGGGACGCATTCAATGCCATCCTTGCTTTATGCTTATATGGCATTATCCTGTTCCCCAACATGCCTGATTTCGTGGACTTTGATGCATTACATATCTTCGCCTCAGGGAATCCAGTCCCTACTCTGATCGGAGACGTCTATCACTCAGTGCATTACAAGAATGAGAACCGGAGAGGGAAGAATGTCTCATGCTGCATACCGTTGTTGTACAAATGGTTTGATAGTCATTTGCCCAAGAGGGGTTCTTTTGTCTCGTCTGCAGCCACAGCTGAATGGCCTGAGCGTCTGATGAGTTTGTCTGCAGAAGATATTGATTGGTTCGTTGACAGAGACAGGTTAGGCACTGAGGTGATCTTCAGTTGTAGTGGGTTTCCTAATGTACCTATGATAGGTAGGAAGGGTTGCATCAACTACAATCCGTCATTGCTAGTTCGTCAGTTCGCATATGCTTTGAGGACTCCACCGAAGGAGGAAGAGGTACAGGAATCTCTGTACCTCACGGGTGCTCTAGAGGGGGATTTGTTGTCCAAGCTTCAGCGTGCGTGGAACAGTATCAGCAAGAGGGGAAAGCCTTTGTTAGGAAAGAGTAACAGTCAAGCCTACCCTCCTTATTCAGCTTGGATCAGAGCCAGAGCCAACGCTATAGGGATGCCATTTCCTCGTGCCAGACCAGAGAGCCCTCCACCAGTCGAAGAGCCTACCACTGTGTCCATTCATCAGCACAACCAGGTATTAGCCGAGCGGGATGAACTGAAGCGGGCAAACGCAGAATTGGAGAAGGAGTTAGCTCAGCTTCGAAGTGAACGGAACAAAGCCGTGCATGCTCTCAAAAAGCAAACAGAGTCGGTGAACCAACTGGGTGCAGACTTGGCAAAGCAGATCGCTGATCGGGAACGCTTGGGTCAGGACTTCAGGGCTGTTAATGATGTACTAGCTACGAAGAAGCAGCATCTGGAGGAGGCATATCGGAGGATATCTAAGTTCGACCAGCATTGGAAGACCTCCCTGGCCACCAGGAAGGAGCGAGAGGACAAGCTGATGCTGCAAATCTCTAAGCTGGAAGCCAAAGTAAAGGACAGTGAGCGGAGGTTTGATGAAGAGACCGCCCGCAGATACGCCGCTGAAGCTCGACTCAACAAAGCTCTTGCTAACCTGAAGGAGCATAAGCTGATATTTGAGTCTAAGAAGCGGAAACTGGAGGATTGCTTTGGCGAAGGAGCATGGGAAAGTTCAGTTCAGGGGCTTCAGCATACCATTGTGCAGAGGGAACTACTCGTCGAGGGGTTGCTCACTTTGCCAGATCATCCAGAGACGAAGGAGTTATTAGCAGAGTACCGCGCCCGTGGCCGTACTTGACTAGTTGTATTCCTGTTGTTTTGATCTTTGCCGTATGCTGACCATCACCAGACTTATTGGCTGAGGTCATGCTGTTGATTTGTTTTGTACTCGCTGATACTGTGTACTGCCTTGATAGGCCTTTCCATATATATATGAGATTGATGTTTCCATGATTGGGCTCAGACTCCTTCTTCTTATTATTGTCAGCACTGGCACTAAGGCACTAGGATCGGGGGAAATCTCCCACGCACACAGACACACGCATGCATCTGCATGAAGCATTTGCATGGCGTACATTTTTGTTGCTTTTCCTAACCTTTAATGTTTGTAGGTTTTTCAGGTTCACAGGTTTCGAGCTGTTTCCGGTCTCCAGGATTGATCAAAGACTCATTCACCGTTACTCAACTCGCGCTAATCAGACTAGGATCATGGATCAGGTGCAGTCAGATGTTCAAGAGCTCCGTGAACGGATGGATCGCTTTATGGAACTGATGCAGGTAGTCGCTAATGGTCAGGACCAGCCTCGTACTTTGGTTCAACCTTTGATCTCCAGGGTTGACAGTAATGGCATACTGCACGGCGGGGATGTGCCTACTCCTCCTCCAGTGGATGCTCCACAGAATGTTGTTCCTGTTGCCGAGGGCAACGGCAGTGCTAACGGCAATATGATGACTAATATCGGACTCAATGCGGCGGGCGTCGGCAATGGTAGTCTGGGAGCCAATGTTAACATAGGGCCGGTCAACGACAATGCTGGTGTCGGAAATCTGTTGGTGCCTTAACCGTGGCTTGAGGACCATCAGGATGACGTATTTTTTCAAAGAGGTGTAGAAGCAGAGTTGAATGCTGAAGCTCGACTCAGGTTCAAAGCGCTGGAAGACAAGATGAGAGACATTGAAAATCAGAACACATTGGGCGTTGATATGTCCAAGCTCGGGTTAATTGCTGATTTCAAGGTACCTCATAAGTTCAAGGTGCCTGTATTTGAGAAGTACAAGGGTACTACTTGCCCCCGGGTCCACCTTCGATCTTATTATAGAAAGATGTCCGCCTATTCTGACGATGAGAAGTTGCTGATGCACTTCTTCCAAGATAGTCTTTCTGGTCCATCCCTCGAATGGTATATGGGCTTGGAGCCTGCTACTGTGCGCACGTGGAAAGATCTCGCTGAAGCGTTCGTCCTCCACTATCAGTACAATAGCGACTTGGCCCCCAACCGAGTTCAGCTCCAGAATCTCTCACAGCGGAATAATGAAAGCTTTAAAGAGTACGCCCAGCGGTGGCGTGAATTGGCTGCTCGGGTTCAACCGCCGATGGTTGAGCGCGAGCTAGTGCAAATGTTTATGGCTACCCTTCCCGGAATCTACTATGAAAAGCTGGTCAGTGGCATGTCCGGGACATTCTCGGCTCTCATCACTATGGGCGAGCATGTTGAGAACGGTATAAAGATTGGAAAAATTCAAGGCGAGTCATCCTCAGCTGGAGGAGGTGGTAAGAAACCCTACTCTGGCAAGCGTCGAGAGGGAGATGCCAGTGCTGTCACTAATGCTCGGAGAAAGGGCAAGGGCCCTCAACAGCAGATTGCTAGCATAAATATCCCAGCTGCTCCGCCGCAGCAGCAGCAGCAGCAGAACCAGCAGGGGTATAGGAAATATCAGAATCGGGCTCCTTTGGCAAATCGTCACTTCGAAGCTCCACCTATGTCGTATGCGCAGCTTCTGCAAACGTTGCTTCAGCTTCAGTTAGTGCAAAAGAGGACGTTGGCTCCCTTAATAGGGGCACCACCACCGGGGTATGACGCAAATGCTACTTGTGATTTCCATACTGGGGCACTAGGCCATACGATTGAGAACTGTAAAGCTTTTAAGCACAAAGTGCAGGATCTGGTAGACGCCAAGGTCATTAACTTTTCTGATAGCGTGCCCAACGTTACCAAGAACCCTATGCCTCATCATAGGGGAGGCGGAGTAAATGCCATCATCACGGAGGAGAGTGCAGACTTGCTGACTGATGTCAAAGACTTGAAGACGCCGCTTAGTTTTGTCAAGGCTAAGTTGCTGAAGAAAGGCTTCTTCCCTGGATGCGGAGAGTTATGTATGGCTTGTGCTACACTTCCTGATGGGTGTGAGCAGCTGGTAGAAGGTATCCAAAGTCTGACGTCTGAGGGTATTTTGCAGTTCAGTCGGAGCGCTGAAAGTGCATCAGGGGAGGTCGTGCTGAAGCAGGCAGATGAAGTTGCCACCATCACTATTCCTCGTCAACCTATCATTATTTCTGCGCCCCGACCGCCTACAATTACTATTACCAGGGCCGAGCCAATCCCATTCGAGAGCACTAACGTCGTTCCATGGCATTACGGCGCCGAAGTCTATTGCAATGGTCAGAAGTTAGAGCTGGAGCCGTACGGATCGACTGTGCAGAATCTCGCCGGGGTCAGTGGTATTACTCGAAGCGGTAGAGTGTTTGCGCCAACAGAGGTTGCAGCAGAGAAAGTGGTCAGAGCTGAGGCTGCTGATAAGGGTAAAGGCAAAGCCGCCGAAGAGGTCCCTTGTGGGGCAGAGAAGGATTTGCTAGTTAAAGATGCCGAAGAGTTCATGCGGTTAATCAAGAAGAGCGACTACAAGATTGTAGATCATCTTCACCAGACTCCGTCAAAGATCTCTATTCTCAACTTGTTGCTGTGTTCTGAAGCGCAACGCAACGCATTGCTGAAGGTATTGAACGCTGCCTACGTGCCGCAGGAGATATCAGTAAATCAGCTAGAAGAGGTGGTAGCCCATGTTAACGCTGGTAATGGGCTGGGATTCACAGATTTAGAGCTGACTCCTAAAGGGAGAGATCACAACAGCGCCTTGCACGTCTCAATAGAGTGCAGAGGCACAATCATGTCGCATGTCCTGGTAGATACGGGTTCATCGCTTAATGTGCTTCCGAAGAAGGCATTAATGAAGTTGGACACTCGTGGATTGCTTTGCACGCCCAGTGATCTGGTGGTGAAAGCCTTTGATGGAACTAAGCGCCACGTTTTCGGAGAGTTGACCCTGCCGATTCAAGTTGGTCCGGAGACGTTCGATACGGTTTTCTATATCATGGATATCATGCTTGCCTACAGTTGCCTTTTAGGTCGGCCATGGATTCATGCTGCCGGTGCCGTGACGTCCACGCTGCATCAAAAGCTCAAATATGCTGTCGGGGGAAGCATAGTGACCGTCTGTGGTGAGGAGGACATCATGGTGAGCCACTTGTCATCCTTTAAATATGTTGAAATGGACGACGAAATCCATGAAACTCTCTGCCAAGCATTTGAAACCGTCAAGGTGAAAGAGGTAGCTCCTGTCGTCGTAGAGAAGCAAGAGATGAATCTCTCCTCGTTCAAAGAAGCTCGGGCCTTCGTCGAAGCCGGTTCCACCCCAGGCTGGGGGCATGTTTTGGAGGTACCGATCAAGCAGGATAAGTTCGGATTGGGGTATTCTCCTGAAGCTGAAGCTTCATCTTCTTCGTCTGGCAGTCCGACTCGTGGGAAGGGGCCGATCCTATTCACCAAAGGCGGAGTAATTTTCGAAAGCATCAACGCAGCGTCTGAGGACAGCGGGGATAGCGATTGTGATCTTGACGCCTGGATTCAGCCAAGCAAGCCGGGCGAGCGCCTCAACAATTGGACCATCAAGGAGATTATCAAGCTGACAAGTGAAGAGTAATGATTTGCTTTTTACAATCTTTGTACAACCCTGTGTCCTGCCCGGGGCATAGTGGTTTTATTGTCAGGGCCTTGTTGGATTATGTACATGCATTTTGTTAATAAATAAAAGGCGTTTTCTTCGTACTCAAATATTGTGTTCTCTGTTATTCCTGTTTTATGTTTATTTTGAAAAACAGCAAAATGGCAACGGGGTTTGTGCTAACCTGCATATCCTTGCTTTAAACTTAACCCTTGTTATTGCAGGATCCACATAACAGACGACATAGACTCTGGACCCTCTACGGCTCACTACGACTTCGATTGCCCGATCTATCAAGCCGAGGATGAGATTGATGAAGACGAAGACCTTCCGGAAGAGTTGGCCCGCTTGTTGAGACAAGAGGAGAAGGTTATTCTGCCTCACGAGGAAGACATTGAGATCGTAAATCTGGGTTCTGAAGAACTCGTCGGGAATGTCAGAGTAGGGGCTGCGCTGCAGAATGATGTCAAGCATAGACTGGTCGAGATGCTTCGAGAGTATAGTGACGTCTTTGCTTGGTCATACAAAGATATGCCCGGACTTGACACGGACATCGTGGTTCATCGTTTGCCGTTGCGAGAAGAGTGCCCTCCAGTCAAGCAGAAGCTTAGGAGGACGAGACCAGATATGGCTGTAAAAATCAAAGAAGTCCAGAAGCAGTTGGACGCAGGATTTCTAGCCGTTACCACTTACCCTCCGTGGGTCGCCAACATAGTGCCTGTACCGAAGAAGGACGGTAAGGTACGCATGTGCGTCGATTATCGAGATTTGAATAGGGCAAGCCCTAAGGACGATTTCCCGTTGCCTCATATTGATGTGTTGGTCGACAACACAACCCAGTTTTCCGTGTTTTCGTTCATGGATGGCTTCTCCGGTTACAATCAGATTAAGATGGCACCGGAGGACATGGAGAAAACGACGTTTATCACCCCCTGGGGAACATTTTGCTATAAGGTAATGCCCTTCGGTCTGAAGAACGCAGGGGCCACTTACCAGCGAGCAATGGTAACTTTGTTTCATGATATGATTCATCATGAGATCGAGGTCTATGTTGATGACATGATTGCAAAGTCCCAAACGGAGGAAGAGCATCTGGTCAACTTATTGAAGCTTTTTGAGAGGCTTAGGAAGTTCAGGCTGAGGCTGAATCCTAACAAGTGCACTTTCGGAGTGCGGTCCGGAAAGTTATTGGGGTTTATCGTTAGTGAACGGGGTATTGAAGTTGATCCTGCAAAAATAAAAGCTATTCAAGAAATGCCAGCGCCGAAAACAGAAAAAGAAGTTTGTGGTTTCTTGGGCCGAATAAACTACATTGCAATGTTTATCTCTCAGCTCACGGCCACCTGTGAACCGATGTTCAAGCTTTTAAAGAAAGATCAGGCGATTACTTGGAATGAGGATTGCCAGAAGGCATTCGACAAAATAAAGCAGTATCTTCAAGAACCTCCAATCTTGATACCCCCAGTGGCTGGACGGCCATTAATCATGTACCTGACGGTTCTGGAGAATAGTATGGGGTGTGTTCTCGGTCAGCACGACGAGACGGGCAGAAAAGAGCATGCCATTTATTACTTGAGTAAAAAGTTCACTGAGTGTGAATCTCGATACTCGATGCTGGAGAAGACGTTTTGTGCATTAGCTTGGGCTGCCAAACGTCTACGACAGTATATGCTCAATCACACCACTATGCTAATTTCGAAGATGGATCCGATCAAGTACGTCTTCGAGAAGCGGGCTCTTTCGGGCAGGATTGCCAGATGGCAAATGGTGTTAACAGAATATGATATTCAGTACGTCTCCCAGAAGGCCATTAAGGGAAGTGTATTGTCTGATTACCTTGCCGAGCAGCCAATCGAAGACTACCAGCCGATGAAGTTCGAATTCCCTGACGAGGATATTATGTTTCTCAAAGCGAAGGATTGCGATGAGCCATTGCCCGGTGAGGGGCCAGATAGGAAATCTCAGTGGAAGTTGATATTCGATGGAGCAGTTAATTCCTATGGAAGTGGTATCGGGGCTATCATCACGACTCCTCACGGATCCCACATCCCGTTTACTTTTTACTGCGAGACTGACGTTTCCAGTTACCAACAATGAGGCAGAGTATGAAGCATGTATTATGGGTCTAGAAGAGGCAATTGATTTGAGAATCAAGAATCTAGACGTATATGGTGACTCCGTGCTTGTAATCAATCAGATTAAAGGGGAGTGGGAAGCTCGTCAAGCGAATTTGGTGCCGTACATGAATTATGCCAGGAGGCTGCTTCCGTTCTTCGATCGAGTTGAACTCCATCATGTACCCAGGGCTGAAAATCAGATGGCTGATGCCTTAGCCACGTTGGCTTCAATGTATAAGGTCAATCTTTGGAATGAAGCTCCAAGCATTGTCCTTTCGCGTCTTGATCGACCGGCATTTGTCTTTGCAATCGAGGGTGCCGCCGACGGCAGGCCATGGTTCCACGACATCCATACCTTCCTCATGACTAAGGAGTATCCTGCGGGTGCGTCAACCCAGGATAAGAAGACTCTGAGGAGGCTATCTGGAAACTTTTATCTCAATCCTGATGGAGTGCTGTATAAGAGAAATCACGATCTCGTGCTACTCAGATGTGTAGATGAGAAAGAGGTGAGTATGCTCATGGAAGAAGTCCATGAGGGCACATTTGGTACGCACGCTGGCGGGCACGCTATGACAAGAAAGATCCTGAGAGCAGGATATTACTGGCTGACTATGGAGTCGGATTGCTTCAGATTCGCGAAAAATGTCATAAATGCCAGATTTATGCTGATAAAGTTCATGTGCCGCCGTGCCCATTGAATGTCATGTCCTCCCCTTGGCCGTTCTCCATGTGGGGCATCGACATGATAGGCAAGATCGAGCCCACTGCATCCAATGGTCATCGTTTCATTCTGGTAGCTATCGACTACTTCACCAAATGGGTGGAGGCAGCCTCGTACGCTAATGTGACCAAGCAGGTGGTAGCTAAATTCATAAAGAGGGACATCATCTGTCGCTATGGAATTCCCGAGCGGATCATTACTGATAATGGTTCGAATTTGAATAACAAGATGATGAAGGAGCTGTGCCAGAGCTTCAAGATTGAACACCATAACTCATCTCCTTACCGGCCTAAGATGAATGGCGCCGTCGAAGCCGCCAACAAGAACATAAAGAAGATTGTTCAGAAGATGGTTGTGACGTACAAAGATTGGCATGAGATGCTGCCATTTGCCTTGCACGGTTATCGTACGACGGTGCGTACATCGACCGGGGAAACTCCTTTCTCCTTGGTGTACGGTATGGAAGCTGTCCTACCGTTAGAAGTGGAGATTCCTTCTTTGCGAGTTTTGGTTGATGTGAAACTCGACGAGGCAGAATGGATTACGAATCGTTTGAACCAACTCAGCCTGATGGACGAGAAGAGGTTAGCATCGATTGCATTTGGTCGCCTGTACCAAAGCCGGATGAAGAAAGCTTATGATAAGAAGGTGCGGCCTAGAAGCTTTCAGACGGGTGATCTCGTCCTGAAGAAGATTCTTCCGCCACACTCCGATCACCGGGGCAAGTGGACTCCGAATTACGAAGGGCCGTATGTCGTCAGCAAGGTCTTCTCGGGAGGAGCTTTGTTGTTATCCGCGATGGATGGTGAAGATTTTGCATCCCCGGTGAACGCGGACGCAGTTAAAAAATACTTTGCTTGAAAGAGACCCGCTGGACAAAAAAGAAAGAGTCCAGGCAAAAAAGGGGCATCCCGGTGAACCAAAAACAGAATAAAAGGTTCGGGCAAAAATTAGGGATATATTGAAAAAATGTACACCCGCGAAGTCGAAAACCTACACTGGGCGGCTTCGGCAAAAAAGGGTATCCCGGTGAACTGAAAACCCGTAAAGGGCGGTTCACGCAAAAGTTAGGGATTTGAATAAGCAAATGACTGCGTTCCGCGTGTGGACTTTCATTGTTTAGTGGTTTGGAGGACCTGAGGGCCGTTTATCTGAATCAATCTCTTCCGAAGCTGAAGCATCGGAAAAGTATCGAAGTCGAGTGGGTCTTAGAGGGATCAACTCATGGTGTTCGTCTACGCCTCGTTGCCGACATTTGTATATACTGATGTATATTTATGTTTCATTTTTGCGCGGCTTCCTCATTCCAGGAGCTTGCCTCTGTTGTAAAACATTTATTTGCCCATTCAGGGGCTCATCATCAATAAAATGCATATTATTCAGCAATTCTGCTTGCCTATTTAGCATTTATCTGTTTTGTTTGCGAATGAAAACGCCGATGTTTTGATAAAATGCGCATACATAAACTTACGGGCCTAGACCCATCGATTGTTGAAACAATTAATTACCTGAATATTGTCGCGAGATAATAACCTTGATAGGTCCCTTTAAGGAGGGTATCTTGTCTGTTTGTTTGTGTTGTTGCAGGTGTAGCACCTTCCAGGCAGTGCGCCATGCGCATCCCCGAAGCTGGGCGAGTCCTCCTTCTCCAGCAGAGTTCAGTGGTCTCCCCTTCGCAGAATCTGAACGCAAGATAGTGAGCATTGATATGTCTCCCCAGGCAGAGATGATTCTCTTCCCCAAGCAGACGCATCCTGAAGGAACGTCACCTCATCAGCTGAGTCAAGGGCAAAGCTCATTCCCCCAGCACCGGGTCACAAGTGCAGATTTCGTAGAAATGTTCGGGTGCCGAAGCTCGTGTTTCCCTAGTAAAGTCGCCGAAGCAGGTGTCTCCCCCAGCACCGGGTCACAAGTGCAAGTCTTGTAGGAAGTTGTTCGTATGCCGAAGGATGCAGTAACTGATGGTGCCAGACTGAAGTCTCCAGCGGAATTGAAATTCCCCACCAGAGTCGTATTCTCTCCCGAAGTCGGATGATTCCCTATTCCCAGTAGAGTGTTGGAACAGCTGAGGCTGTATTCCTCTGCAGAGCTGTACGCTCCCCCAAAGTCAGATGATTCTTTCTTCCCTAGTGGAATTGAACTCCTCGTCAGAATCGTACCCTCTAGTGAAGTAGAATGATTTCTCCCTTACCGGCCGAGTCCGCAAAACCCCCAGGAGAGCCGAATCCTTGAAAGCAGTTGGGACCATGAGTGGATTTTCCCTAGCAGAGCATTGAACAGCTGATGCTGTATTTCCCCCAGAGTCGCACTCTCTCCAGCGAAGCAGAATGACTTCTCCTTCCTCAGCCGAGTTTGCAGATGTCCAAGAGAGCCGAGTCCTTGGAAGTTGATCAGATCATGATTGGTTTTTCCCCACAGAGTTGTTATCCCCAGAAAAGTAGCCATGGCGGCCACGCAGTTTATTCTCGCGATTGATATCACTTTCTCTCAGCAGGTCCAGGTTCTCGTAGAGCTTCGTCCCCCTGCAGTAATCAACTGAAGTTGTTTCCCCTGCAGCAGTCAACCGAAGATCATTTCCCCAGACGGAGTCCAATTGATATTGGCGTGTCCACGTTCTCCTCAGCAGAATGATTCCTCTATCTGAGTAGTTCTTTCTCCTTGACAGGAGAATCTCCCCTCGGCATTTATTTTGCTGATGGGATCGCATCATTGTGCATGATTGCATGGCATTTAGCATAAACGCATAGCATTTCCACCATGTGGGGCATGGCGCAGAAGCATATGCATCATAAGCATGATCTAGGTTATTATCATTCTTGTTTTACAGGTGTTCCACCAAAGGACCAGTTGCTCAGGACGATTCCTGATATCCTCCCCAACAAGGTCGCTTTCTTAAGATGATTCTTAAGATCTCGGTGTAATCCCCGCAGTCGCTCGCTCAAGATGGTTTTTGAGATCCCCAGCGAAGTCTTCAGACGATTCTTGAATTCCTCAGCAGGGCCGTTTGCTTAAGATGATTCTTAAGACCTCAGCGCAGTTTCCCGAGTTGGTTGCTTAGGATGATTCTTGAGCTCACCAGTAGCGTCCCCAGCAAGAGTTGCCCAGGAGGATTCCTGGAATCCCTAGCAGAATAAAGTCTCCAGAACGGTTATCGGTTCAGGATGATTCTTGAAGGTGCCCAACGAAGTTGTTTGTTCAAGATGATTCTTGAAGGTGCCCAACGGAGTTGTTTGTTCAAGATGACTCTTGAAGTCCTTAGCAGCGTGATATGTTTGCTCCAACAGTGATGTCTAGTCTGAAGATTGACTTCGTAAACGCCTGAAGGCGATATCTGAATGTTCCTGTGGATTCAGATTTCCTTGTTGATGAATCAACGTGTGTCTGAAGACAAAGTTCAAAAGTTTGTAGATGCAGCTTTTGTATGCAAGGTGATCCATGTTGGCCTGAAGACCAAGTCAGTTGTCCCGAGGCGACGATTGATTGCGATCAAGTGAATAGTGTTTCTTCTGACTGAAGTCGAAGATGTTTCTCCAGCTGAAGCGGAGTTTTGCCTGAAGGCAAAGTGTTTGAATCCCTGTAGAGTCATGAATGGCTCAGGATACCACTTCTCTGACTGAAGTCACAGATTTCCCAAGCTGAAGCGAAGGTGCCTGAAGGCAAGGTTATCCCCAAGGTCATGAATGACCTAGGATTCATTTTTTCGGACTGAAGGCCGAAGTATATCCCTGACTGAAGTCACGGATACTCTATAGCAGAGGCGGAGTTTCCTGAAGGCAGATCCATGTATCCTTGAAGGCAAGGGATCATTTTCTTTAGACTGAAGTCGAAGATACCTCCTGCAGAGTTGCCGACGGGCAAAAGTTTACATCCTTGAAGGCCAAGGATGCTTATCTTCAGAAGTACTTGAGGATCTTTTCTAGCTGAAGCTGGAAGTGGCCAGGGGCCAGGGTTTCATGTAGCTTTGATGCCGAAGTTCTATGGTGGGATCAGTGCAGTAGTATTTGGATGTTCGTTATGGTTCTGAGGGTGAACCCCAGATCAGAGCATGCTCGGTTAAGTCTCTCATTCCCAGCGGAGTAGTTTCAAATACACAAGTGTACCTTTTGTTCCATTTACCAGGGGTGAACCCCAGGTTAGAATTGTTCAGTGTTTGTGTTCGACGGCGAGGTTGAATGTTTGTTTTGACGGCGAGGTCAGATCATGGTTATGTTCGACGGCGAGGTTGAATGTTTATTTTGACGGCGAGGTCAGATCATGTTTGTGTTCGATGGCGAGGTTGAATGTTTGTGTTCGACGGCGAAGTTGAATGTTTGTTTGACGGCGAGGTCAGACTCGTTAAATCCCCAATAGAGATGATGTTTGTACGACGGCGATGTCGAGTGTCTCTCAGAGTGATGTTTGTTTCCGACGGCGATGTCAGATTCAGTTCTCCAGCGGCGATGTTGGGTATGTCAAATTTAGTTCTCCAGCGGTGATGTTGGGTATTTTGATTGTCCGACGGCGATGTCAGATGGTTTAGTCTTCCAGCGGCGAGGTTGGATGTTTTGGTTGTCTGAAGGCAATATCAGAAGAATTTAATGTGGATAACTGACGGCGATGTCAGGTCGATATCTCTCCAGCTAGTTGTTGAGCAGCTAGTGTTGCAGTGTTCGAAGGTTTGTCCCCCGCAGAGTGTCGCGTGCTCGTGCAGTTGGCAAATTTTCGGGTTTACCGGTATTCAACCGTCTCGCACCTTGATTGGCTGAGAGTCGTTCGCTTCTCATCCAGTCAGGTTCAAGCCGTTTGAATAGGGGCAGCTGTTGCACCCCAAAATTTGACCAACAATTATTCACCCATGAAGTGTTTGAAAGGTGATATCTTCAGAAAGTTCAGGAGATCCTCAGAAAAATTGGTTAAAACCAGAGTTGTGTGCCTCATAGCTTGAGAGTTGTGGGAGCTCCTCAGATGATTCTGAGACTTTGAGAATGAACTTGAAGCTTTGAGAAAGTTTATGAGAGGTCTTGAAAGCCATCATGAGGCCCAGAGAGGTCATTGTGCAAGAATTTAGAAGATTCAACCATGAATGGTAGAATTAGGGTTTTGAATGGGTCAATCCTAGATCAGCTGAAGATTTGGAGAAGGTTGAGACCTAATCCAAGGGCCATGAGATCATGGAATGATGTATGGAGATGTTATAAAGATGATTCCTAGACCAACTCATCATGATTAAGGAGTTTGAGAAGTTTTGAGTTAGGGTTTCTAAGGATTGTCAGTGAACAAACCCTAATTTGATCCCTATCTTCCAGGCAGTTTTAGCTCAAGATGTGATTGATATCTCATCTTCCCCACAACATGAATGTTGTAGATATTGTTCTTAGCTTTAATTTGAGTGGTGGAAGTCCTTGATATGATGTGCAGAGCTCAAGTTATGATTTTGACAAATTACAGGTCAGCTGAGGTGTGTGAATCTGGGTCCTTGAAAGTCACCCAACTTGCAGACAACTTTTTCCCTAGTGGGATGATTCCTATGATTTCTTGGTCAACATGAATGTTGAATAGCATCTTCTTAGCTTTCTAGAGAGTACTAGAAGTCCTTGATAGGATTTGTAGAACTCAACTTATGGTTTGAACAAGACAGGGGTATTTTGGTCATTTGGAAGTTATAGGTCATTTTAAGCAAAGGCCATATCTCCTATTTCCAAGCCTCAAATGAAAAAACTCAAAACATCAAAGTTGTTCAAAATGGGATTTTAAGCCTAGAAAAGTGGTCATGAGTTGTTTAAAAAGCTTGTAGCAAGGATTTACAAGATTGGGTAAAAATGACCTAAAAATGACTTATAAGTTAAATGAATCCAAGTTGGAAATTGGTTTGGGAGATGTACAAATCCAAAATAGGTCATCCAATATTTCATTTTGACTCCAAATATCATTTTAAAAACAATGGTTTATCCACATTTTTGAGTTTAGGCTTAAAAATTGGAGTTGCTTTGTAAATTTGTTTCTTGCATTTTAAGGCACCAAAAGAGAAAGTGAGAAAATGCTACATAAGGGTTTGAAATGCCTTGTTCTCATACCAATTACTCATTTAAGGAGATATTAAGTGGAAATGCATGGCTTATCATGAGTTTGCATGAGAATTACTAAATATGGAAAAATCAAAATCTCATTGCATGATACATTCTAGAAACTTCTTGGAATCTTCTACAAGCTTCTACACACTTCCATCCTTCTCTATAAATGCCCTAGAGTTGATCCATGGCAGGGTTGGTGATTCATTGTGCTTGCAAACCATAGTTTGATTCCATCACTCCAATTGCATTTTGATTTCAAACTTCATCTAAACTTCATCAACTACCAAATTTCTTGTTACAATCATCTTCTACCATCATCATGGAGTAAGAAGCCAGCAAGAACTAGTGGAATTAGTGGCTGTTTCGTGTGATCCAAGTCTTCCCTCCAAGTTGCATGAAGAAGTGGCTAGAGTGATTCAAAGAGTGTTATCAAGAATTAGTGCATACAGAAGGCTCAACATCCATTGGAGATCCTTTGAAGTAAGTGACAAGAGCTGGATTGAAGGATAACCACCATTGCCATCATCAAGTGATAGGTATGCAATTTCAATCGAATCTCCTTATTTATCCAATATTAGGTCATGTGGTTAGGATAAGATCAATTAGAAACCATTAGGGATGAATCCTGGCAAGTTTGAGCATGTTCTATGGAGTTTGAGATTTTGACATGTTACTTTAAAGAGCAAGAACAAGCTGCGTGTTAGGTTTTAATGATCATGTGATAGTGTAGAGTGATGAGGACAACACGTAGAACAGGTTTATACCATTGGAATTAAGCTTTATCGTGATTGATCTCAGAGAATTATGGTGGAACCCTAATGTTCATGCTTTCTGTTTGAGTGATATAAGAGGTTTCAGTGGAAATTATTGACACCATTGTATTCTTGGAGAAAAATGGAGCATCTTTGCTCTTGGAAGTTTGGATTTTCATCGAGCATGGAGGGAGAACGAGAGACTGGAAATCTCGTGCATGGATTCTGCAAGACCTGCAAACCCTAAGTCCTTTGGGGACGATGGCCTTCGACCGTAGGATCTGTCCAGCTTAATTGACTTAATCATCCAATCTAACGGCTCCAGTTTAATTCAGGAAACGGAGGGAAAAATGAGAAGTAAAACGCGTCGTTTTACTTAAAAGTGAATTCTGGGCTCAGCCAACCAATTCTATTCACACCCCTACCCAGAAGCCCAATCCACAAATGAACTGAAAAAGCATGCTATTTGCACCGTATTAATTTTAATTTTTTGTTGATTTTTTCTTGTGATTTTCTGAAGCATTTGGGCTTATCACGCGTGCTATCCCCACCCCCGGTTTATGGGCCCATCATAGAAGGCAACTGGGCGCTTCTACTTTTTTCACCCCCCATCCCATTTTTCTTCTATTTTCTTATTTTAATTTCTTTTAATTTTCTTGCATTTTATAAAACCCATATAAAATTGAAAAATGATTATTTTTTAATGCTTGTTTTTTTCACATGTTCATAATCATGTCTAGAAAAATATCAATAAATAAAATTCCATTTTATTTTTCTTTTAATATTTTTAGTATATTTTTCATTTAAATAGCATTTTAATTGGTTTTAGTTGATACTCAATTTGTAGAATTTCTTTTAGGACTTTCCCTAAGGATTTCTGAGCCATTCTTTTTGGCATAGTTAGATATTGAATCATAGTTCATATAGGATTTAATTCACAATTTTTAGGTTAAAATTGGATTAGTTTGTTAAGCATAGTCTTAGTGTACTCAAAATTAGGGTTTTAGGTTGCATAAGTAGACTTAATAATTTTGTTTTGGGGTTTTATAGGCCAAATTAGTGTATGGGGAATATATGGGTTAAGGGTAAGTATGTATAGAATCCCCTAGAATTTTACTAGAGTATTATATAGTATTTTAGTATTTTTAATTGATTTTTGAATGTATGGATAGTATGTGTGTTGCTTAAGGGCATAGTTTGTATTGTTTTGCTTTCTTTCCTTCTCTTTTGAGTGTGTGAGCATTGAAGATTGAGTTGAAGACCTTGTGGATCATCATTGAAGACTTTGAAGACCTTGAGGAGGAGTTTAGTTTTGGCTGTTGTTTGTTCTGGTTATAGGATCATAAGTACATAGGTAGAGCTTTAGATAGAATAATTCCATTCAATAAACAAGGAGTGTCTTGTTCACCTCCTTCCTTCTCTATGATATAAAGTCCCTTAAGGGCATTCACCTCTCTCCTTTGGAGGGATTAGTGACCTTGCCCTATGAGGTAGAACTTTGAGAGAGCCCTCCCCTTTGATGTTAAGTCCTCAATGGCATCCTTCGGAAGTTAGTGAGCACTTTAACATCCTCACCTCATCTTGTTGACTGAGTCTTGTTTGATGGAGCATTTGGGTTTTTGAAGATAGCAATGAAGAGTATTGAAGATTTGATTGAAGATCTAAAAGCCATTGAAGATAGAAGCTGAAGCTTTGAAGAGGAGGAATCCTTGAAGACTTTGTGAAGATCAAGTTGATACCTGAATATCCCTGAAGATAGTGAAGCGTGAAGGTGGAGCTGATCAAAGAAGCTGAAGCTTAAGGGAGAAGATGAGTTGATACTCATATTGTAGGGTTGGTACCTGGAAAGCATTTGATGATTGAAGTCTGAAGACTGAGGTACTGCTGGAGGAGCTGAAGCTTTCTTCTATTTTTTTTCTTTTCTGTATTGTGTGTTTTGTCTGATTTGTCTGTTGCATTAGAATAAGTCCATCTAGAATAAGTTCAGACTAGGAGCATGATTGCACTAGAGGTTGAGTTGCTCCCTCTGCTTGTATTGTTATTGCGTGGCTTTGCTTGCGGGTATTCGGTAGAGCCTAGCTCCCTTGCCCATGTGGTTTGTTTGCCTGATGGCATTTCATTCATTTTATCTGTATGATTGCAGTTTACTATTTATTGCTTGATGGCATGTTGTTTATTTTCAGTATGATTACTGTTATTTCATGACTGGCTTGAGGTTGAGATGAGCTTGTGGAGGCTGAAGCCCCACACACATTTCCTCCCTCACTTGCATTGTATGCATTTTACTGTTAAGCCGATGCTTTGTCTGTTTTGGTGTATCATTGACATGATCCCTTAGGGCTCTCATTTCCTTTGATAAGGATTTGATGATAGACTTTTAGGTTGAAACCTATGCATGACAACCCGTCCAAGTAAACAAACAAGCGAGGATCCCGTCGAGTACGACGGACGTGAGGGGTGCTAATACCTTCCCCTTGCGTAACCGACTCCTGAACCCAGACAATGGTTGCGATGACCTTGTCTTACCCTTTTTCGGCAGGTTTTTTTCTGATCGTTTCCTTTCCCACTCCGAGGGATAAATAACGAAAGGTGGCGACTCTTCTGTCATGCCGGCACATTATTTTCGCGCAAGCGACAATATGCCGCTGTGAAGAAATTCAAAGAGTTTTGGGAGAGGTGTCAGCAGCTCGTGTGTTCATTTTTGTCGAATCCGACAGAACTGTTCGTTGTGTTTTATGATGCTTTGTTGATATGATTGGGAGATATGTTAAATGCAACATCAGCGAGTTTAGTTATGTTTGGAGGTAATTTAAAGTACATAAGAGGGATTATCTGACAAGTGATTTAGAGTTGGTTGTTATTGTGTTCGTGCCAGAGTTGGAGACTTCAATTGGTTAGTGTGAGATTTGAAATGGTTGGTGATCTCAAGAGCTTAAGGTATTTGTTTGATTTGGAAGAGTTGAATATGAGGAAGAGAAAATGATTGGGACTTCTGAAGGATTATGGTTTTGGATTGAATTACCATTCGGGTGAAGCAAACGTAGTAGCTTATGCATTGACTTGGAAATATTTGCATATACTGATGATGATGGTGAAACGAGTTAGAACAGATTGAGCAATTTTGTGATATGAGTTTGGTTTGTGAAGAGACTTCTTATGGAGTTAAGCTTAGTATGTTGGACCTTACTAAGAGGTATTCCTGATGAGATTCGATAAGGTCACAACTCTGGTTTGAGTTGGTAGAATGGTTGAATTTGATGAATTAAAGTCGAATGGCTGATTTTCGGATTAATGGAAATGGTATCATGAGGTGTCGTAGTAGAGTTTGTGTTCTAGGTATTATTAAGTGAAATAAGAGTATTAAGTAGATGGAGTATCCATTTCGGTGCTATGAAGATGTAACCGGATTTGAGGAAATTATTTTCATGACCATAGTTGAAGAGAGAGAAGTTGTTGAGTTGGTGTATGCTGGTTAGACTTGTCGGAAGTCGAAGAATAAACGTCAAAGACTGTTGGGTCCGATGCAACCGTTGAATATTGCAGAGTGGAAATCGGATAGTATTCTCATGAATTTTGTGTTGGGTTTTCCGGAGAATTTGATGGATATAATTTTAATTGGGTGATTTTGGATAGAATGACTAGATTGGCTCTTTTCCTACCGAGGAAGATTAATCATTCTATGTTGAAGCTAGCTGAGATGTATATCAATGAAGTGATAAAGTTGTATGTGATGTCGTCGAATATTGTGTCAGATGGGAATCTGAGTTTTCTTCGAGATTTTGGGAGAGTTTGCAGACGCTTTGAGTACCATGTTAAAGTTGAACTCTGTCTAGCATCCGTGCACGGATGGGCAGACAAAGAGAACTATTTAGTATATAGAAGATTTGTTGAGAGCTTGTGTGTTGGATCAAGGTAGATCGTGGGATAGTTAATTATCATTGATTGAATTACCTACAATAACCGTATCATTCTAGTATCGGAATGACATCGTATGAAGCTTTGTAGGGTAAGAGGTGTAGGACTCCTTTGTGTTGATGTGTGTCCAGCGAGAGTGTTGTACTCGGACCTGAGATTGTGCAAGAGACGATTGAAAAGATCAAAGGATCCAAAAAAGGGCGTGTTTTGAGAGTTACGATAGTAACTGGTGTTGGTCGAGCTTGAGGTCTCGGAAGCACACACTGTTTTATTGATCTGTATTAGAGTGACACAGTGGAAGCGTGAGAGAAGTAGCATGTTAGATTGTTTTACCGCTGTCGCTTGTGAATTTACATGATGTGGTATGTACCTAAGTTGAGGAAGTGCAAGTGAATTCATTCAGATAGATGGTGTACAAGTGAGAAAGGATTTGACTGTTGAGGCATTTCTAGTTCAGGTTGATGAACGAGAAGCAACTTCGAAGTAAAGGGATTCCTTTGGTGGAGGTAGTTTGGGAGAAAGTTGGATTTGGGAGATTGGGATGCGAGAGTTGTATCCAGAGTTGTTTGAATCAGGTAACATTTTCGAGGACGAAAATTCCTAAAGTGGGGGAGGGTTGTAACAACCCAATTTTCATTAATTAATTATTTATGTTAATTAATTGATTTATTGAAATTATTGGATGATTATTTAAAGGAATTGGTAGATATTTGGAGAGAATAAAATATAATGGAAAGAAAATAAATAGAAGAGAAAGGGATATAAGAGAAAGTGGAAAGAAAAGAGATAAAAAAAAAGAAAGATAGAAAGGAAAGAAGGAAAAGAGAAGAGAAAGAAAGAGGAAGAGGAGGAAAGAGAAGGGAAAGAGGGAAAAAGCTTGGAAAGCTCAAGAACAACTTCTAGCTTCGATTTAATCAAGGTAAGAGTGTGAAATGTTGTTATCTTACCAATGTGTATGATTATGTATGTGTGTGTTTGGATTTGTTAGAGGTTTTCCCATCTTTTTCCATTCTAGGGCATAGATGAGTTTAATCGGTAGAATCGATGTTTGAACGGTTAAAAGTTGGATTAAATGGTGTAGATTAGTCGAGAAATGTTAGGCTAAGACTACTGGGAATCGTTGGAATTGAATTGGGTGATTTGGGATCTTCTGATGAATTTTGGACAGTTGGGGTTTTGAACATCGCAGATGTTCGCTAGCACCTTCGCTAGGCGAGTAGGTCGCGAGTATTCGCTGTAGCGAGCTAGTAGCGAGTGGTCCCAGACTTGGACAGAATGTATTTGATCTTGTTCGCTGGTAGCGAGTGAGGTAGAGAAGGATTCGCTAGGACCTCGCTGCAGCGAGTAGGTAGCAAAGCCTTACAGTAGCATCTGTTTGCCTTCGCGAACTTGTTCACTAGGCAAACAGGAAGCGAGTGTTCGCTAGAAGCTCGCTAGGCGATCAAGCTAGCGAGCGTGACAGCATTTCCATTTCTTTGTGTTTTTCCATCCAATGTTGATTGTTTGGTTCGATTTTGTTCAATTTTTATCAGAAATGAATAGTTTGTGTACTGTTCTGATGTGATATGTTGTGGGTAGCTGTATGGCGTGAATCCTAGATTGTGCAATATTGTGAAATGTGGCCTTTTGCATATATAATGTATGAGAACACATTGTGAATATGTGTGCATTATTTGATAAATATGGTGATGGTATTGGATTGTGAATTCATATTGAGTGTATGCAATATTGTGAATAATGCATGAGAACATATTGTGAATATGTGTGCATTGCTTGATAAATATGATGATGTTGAAAGTATGAATGCTTTGACATGATGTGTGAGTGTGCAATCATGTTATAATTCATGTGTGATGAATTATTTGAGAATGCATGAGATTAAGATGCGAGAACGGTCTTAAGTTAATTTGGTTGTTGATTGCATACACATCATTTGGTCAAGAGGCAATGCTTGCTAGTTTCGTGGAGACTAGTGACTTGTCCCAAACCTAGAAGAGTGGGTTTGAAAGCTTAGAGGACGGGCTTTTGTTGTTATCGGTCTAGAGGACGGACCCAGTTTAAATGTAAAAACTGAAAAATGATAACAAGTGTTGGTACCACATGGCATGAGTTGCATTGAGTCTCATGGCATGAATATGTGATTGTTGTATGAAGTTATGCATATGTGTATGTACATGACTTGTGTAATTGAGAATGATGAATATGTGATTGTTGTATGAAAGTGTGCATATGTGCGTGAATTGTTGGATTGAGAATTTTGGATGTAGGCATGATGAAATATGCTTAATGATTATCCATATTGGTTTATATAAACGTTGTGAGGTATATGTTGTTGATAATGAATTGTGGTGAGAAAAATGTGGAATATGCGTATTCTATGCTTGTAGATATATAATTATATGCATTGATTATTATGATAATATTTCTCACCCTTCTGATGGAATGATGTCCTATCTGACATCGTGCAGGTATCGAGAATAGAGCTGCTCGTAGTTGCGTGGTCGTTGTTGGTGCAACCATTTAGTAATCTAGTTATATTGAGTCGAGTCATGCTCTGGTCATGTAACACTGGGATTGTTTGGTTTATATTTTAGAGATACATTATGTGTTCTATGATATGTTTTTATATTCATTGGAATATTATGATGTTGGCCTTGAGGCATAAGTAATGTTGAAGTATATGATGAATCTGAGTATTCTGTTAAGAGAATTATGTTATAAAATGAATCCGCTGCTACATGCAAAGTGAAATTGTGAGAAGCATGATTATTTATTATAAGTGTAAATGAGCATGACAGGTGGTTTTGATGTTTCGAAAGTTATGTGTGACACCCTTTTGTGACTGCATGAAAATGTACTCTGACTATTCGTATATTTTCTGTGGGGTTTAGAAGGGTGTTACACTTGGCGAGCACCCTATCTTCTAACCATCCCTTTTCCCCTTACCGTTTTAGTATTTAGTATTGAGAAGAGAAGAATTAAGCTTAGCTAACATCCATCACAACTTGAATTAAGAGGTTCCCGTTGAGTACAACGGACGTGAGGGGTGCTAATACCTTCCCCTCGCGTAACCGACTCCCGAACCCAAGAACATCAGGTTGCGACGGTCGTGTTCCTTCCCTTTTTAGGAGGTTTTCTCGATATTTTCCTCTCCCGTTCATTCGGGAAAATAAAGTTCGGTGGCGACTCTGTCGAACCGCATTTCAACGCCTTTTGCGCGAGGGTCGCGTTTTCGAAGAAATTTTTTAAGGTGCGACAACTGGCAACTCTGCTGGGGACTATTGCTCCATGCAAGAGAGAGTCGAGCCTATCTTAGTTTGAGTTGTTAGTTTGCTGTTTTTATCTTCTTCTTGCTTATTTGTATTCTTATCTTGGTTACTTGTGCTTGTGGCATTGTTGGGTTATTCTTCTTATGGGCTTTGTGAGATGGCTCTACACCCGAGTTCGAGTATAACCCTAGGATTAGGATGGTGGTTGTGTAGTGGAGACTTGCGTGGAGTCTTTCACGTTAAGTTGAAGCAAAAACCCCGCTCGGAGTAGATTCCTTGGAGATGTTGTTGTTGTGGTGAGTCTTTTCCATGGCAATAATGTTTTCGAGCTTGAATCGTTGCTCCCAAGGACCATAAACCATTTTATCCATGGTGGTTAGTAGTGTTAATTCTTTGTGGATTAATACGAACGCCCCAATCAGATGAGATCCCTTGAACATATTACTTCCTTATAGTAGTATTTTCAACCTCGATCTATGACTCTGAGAACCTTTTGTAGAACCCGTTTGTCGATGGTTGTGTAGTTGATTCCTCCGAGAAGTCTTTCTCGCTTGGAAGATACGAGAACCTCACCTAAAGGAGATTCTTTTGAGGATATTGTCGTCGTGATGAGGCTTTGTCATGGAAGTAATAACTTTGAAAGATATCCATGACTCTAGGCATCTACCCGTTTTAGAATCCTACCCGTGGGGTTTCTTTAGGTAGTGACTGTGGTCCTTTATCCGTTCACCTGGCTAATCTCAGAACTGTTTGAATTTGTGATCCTGTGATCCCGGATCTTGCATCTTGCATTGCATATTGTTGCACCCTAAAATTTGCCCAACCTTTTTCTTTAATTGGCTTTTATTTCATTTCATTTTCTTCTAGCATTTCTGCATTGCATACCATTTGTACTTGGGACAGGGGATCGAGGTTTTCCTGTGGCTCGGAATTCACTTCGGCGCAAGCAATCAAAGCAGCGAGTATCTCCGGCATTTATTTTACCCAGCGGTCGGGCGACCGATTTTATTTTGTTTTACAGGGCCATTTAAGGCCAGGAAGCAGCACTCAGGCTATTACAGTTGCAACACTCAAGAATGAGATTCAGAAGCTTAACAGAGCCCAAAATAGTTGAAAACGGACGAACGGGCAGCTTTCCCTCCAAAAGGCGCCAAATTCAAATTTTTGAATGTGTTAATCGGTTAACACAAATGGTTAACCGATTAACCAGTTTAAAACTATCCCAAATTTAAAGTTTCAGAGGTGTTAACCAATTAACCTATATGGTTAACCGGTTAACCAAAGCAGATTTTGCCTTGCACGTGAGATTTCAAGCAATTTTCATTTGGGGTTCATTTTTGGCCTTTGGAAATTCAAATTTTGCATGTGGGAAGGATCTAGAACCTCTTTAAAATTCAGATTTCCCTCCAAATGCCCACTCCTCATTCCAAACCTTGGTTTCCAATCGAAATTCCCAAACCTAGCTTTGGATCCCAACCTAATTGGTATTTAAGTGATCCACTCCAAACCAACACATTCTAACCTTCATTTTTCACTCTCACTTCAGATTTGATCTCATCTCTCTCAAGTTTCTCTCAAAATCCTCCATAACCAAAACCACCACCCAAAGCTCTTTTTCATTGAAGTCATTGATTCTTCATTGGAATCAATGAATTCTTGAGCATAAACCTCCATTTACCATCATCATTGGATCAATTTTCATAATCAATTTTCGTGCAAATTAAGATCTAATTTTGGAGCTTGAGTTGGAAGTGCTTATTTGGAGTAATTTGGCTTAAAAGTGTTTGATCTTCATTCCTCTTGCAAGAATTATTGTGGATCTTGAAGTTTTCCGGATAATCTTGTTTGGATCTGCTCAAATTCAGTTTGATCAACACTCACCGAAGCAAATCTCCGCTTCGAAGGTTGGAATTCTCGATCCGATTTAATTTTTGAGCTTATCATGTTAATCTTTATATTCGATTGAATTTCGGTTGATTTCGATCCGTTCAGATTGTGATATTGTTGTGTAATTGTGTATCCATGTTGTTGGATCTTTGTTTTCTGTTGTTAATTTCGTGCTTAATTGATAAGTTAATCTTTTGGAACCTTGGATAAGTGCTTATTTGCTGGAAAGGTATTCTGTTTGCTGTTTTTTTTTTGTTGTTAGCATAGTGTTAACCGGTTAACGTATATGGTTAACCGGTTAACCAATTCAAATATTCAAAATTTTCAAAGTTTTCATGGTGTTAACCGGTTAATGCCTGGTGTTAATCGATTAACACCTACGAATTTCCATATTTTCACATGTTTTGCACAGGTTAATCGGTTAACAGTATGTGTTAACTGATTAACATTGTGCCAGAATGTCATATTTGTTGTTTTGCCTTCTTGTTCGCATACCGTTTCGATTCGAATCATCATAGATCAGTGTGATGCATTAGGATTGAAATATTTTGGATATTTGTCACTGTTTGTGGTTGGTTAATCATGATTTTGTTGACATGTGTGTTCATTTTCCACTCGGTTGCATGCTTGTGTATGTGGTTCGAAGTGAGCATTTGTTTGCATGTTTATTTGCTTTCATCTCTTGTTTTTCTTCCCATGGTTGCATCATTTTTGCATCGATGTTGAGGTCGAGATGCGCTTGTGGCGACTGCTGCCCCACACATTTTTTCCTCCCTCCCACCATTCTAAATGTGCATTTTCATGATTGCATTCTTTACTTGTGATTGATCCTTCCTTTGTTCTTCTTGTGCTTTTCGCCATGATCCCCATAGGATTCCTAGTCCCTCCGTTTAGGATGGGAGTAGGAGAGACATTAGGTGTTCAATCCAAGCATGCCAACATTAGGTAGTTCCCTTTTTATCCAAACATTAAGTTCACTTTGCATGACAGTTCTTAGGATTGATTTAGTCTCCCTTTAGTGCGCTTTTTCTCTCTTCTCATCTTCAAATACTCATAATACACATAATAAAGAATAACCAATGTTGTACGCTACGAGCCTTAAGCTACTTGGGGAATGGTGATGAGTGGCTTCCTCTCAATTGCCTAGAGTGTTTAGTATACACCCTTAGGGTGATATGCGACGCATTCGCTCCTAAGTCATAGTCTCTTGTGCAACATGAGTTACAAATCAAATTCAAAACACTTCTTCTCTAAAAAACACAAAAACACTTCAAATCTTTTTTCACCCTTTGGGGTTCTTAATCAAGAAAATATTTTCAAATAAAAGAGTGTTGTTAGATTTTAGTTCTACCGCAAATGATAACGCCTAAGTATCCAATGGGCGAGCTGCATACACCAACTGCTAGAACTACTTGTTAACCTTACTCGGGCCTAAAAACTTTTGAACCAACCTGTGGTCTTTTCAGCCTGAACTATGTTTGCTCTGATCTTTCATACCAGATGAAAGTACTTAGGCACAAGACGCGACATCTTAGCGAGAAACCTTCCCCCCTTTCATCCGTAGTTAGCCAAACTACGTTGACTCTGACTTTCCCATTGCACGAGGGAATACGTAGGCACATAGCGGAGATGCTCTGCCGAGTCTCTTTTCTTTTCTTTCTTTCCTGCAAGCCTGTAGCGTAGATAGTTAAACGCACCCTTAGATAGACAACATAAGTGTGGATCTCGTCGAGTACGAAGGACGTGAGGGGTGCTCATACCTTCCCCTTGCGTAACCGAATCCCGAATCCAGACTTGGTTGCGGTGACCTTGTCTTTCCCTTTTCGTTAGGTTTTTTCTGATCGTTTCCTTTCCCTCTCTGTGGGATAAATAACGAAAGGTGGCGACTCTTCTGTTTTCTGCCAGGTGTTTTTCGCAGTTGCGACAACTGGCGACTCTGCTGGGGAACCTGGTTCCCTATGCGAGTCAATCCTAGCGCTTGTTTGTTTATTTTTGGGTGTTGTATATATGTGCTTTATTTACTTTCGCATTTTACTTTCCTGCATTTATTTTCAGCATCATATATCATTATTGATGTTCTGTGGGGAGGGAAGTTCTGATAGGTGATAAGCCAGACCCAGGCTTGATTATAGACTTAGCTTTAGTAGTGGAGAGTGGTGGTGGATGTGCTTGCTTTGCTCGTACCAGTTCACCATGAAATTCGTGCTCAAACGAGATCCTCTTTGATGACTTCTCTACTGGCCCTCAGGGCTCGACGGGATGTTGGATCTGAGGATTGTCGACTCTAGGAACCGATCATTTATGATTCAACTAAGTGAGGCCTCTTCGGAAGATGATGATGCCAAACCAGAAATGGTGAACGCATCATCATTTCTTAAAGTCTGTGACGCTGATGAACGCATAGGATGCCATACCTTATCAGTGAATAGGTTCATACCTGTGAGTGGGACTGGGGTTATGCAGGAAACTTTTACCTTCAGATTACTCGGTTTTCTCTACAGTTTGAATCTGGATTATTGGTATCAGTTGGTTTCTATTGGAGCAGTGCTATGTTTTTGCTGAAGCAGAGCTTTGATTTTTCTCAGTCTACAGCACATCAATCTTGATCCCTTGTCTGTTGCATTAGCATTATGCATTTAGAATTGTTTTGCATTTGCATTTCATTTTGCATATCCATCCTCAGCCGGAACAGGGAGCTCACCCATCTTTTGTCTGCTTTGTTAGTTGGTTTCCCGACATTCGCATTGGACATGAATTAGCTTCTGGAAGGACTATGAACTCAGGAGAGCAGAATTTGGTTGTTACAATGGCAGAGTTTGAATTGATGAAGAATCATCTAGATCAACTCATGGAAGCCATGACAACTATGACTAGAGGAGAGGCCGGTACTCAGAGGACTCCAGTGAACAATGTTGCTCAAGCTCAGCCTGTGCCGAATTTTGTTGAAGAGCATACTATTGCCAGAGGTAGAGCTTCATCTTCTCTCCATGACACAGACTACCAGAGCTTCATATTCTCTGTGCCAGATGTTCAGAGGGTTATTCCGAAGATAAATGCTAAGGACCCACAGACTGTTGAGTTTATGGAAAAATGTCGTCTGTTGGATGAAAAGCTGGACGCCCTGATGGGTCAGAACACTCTTAATTTGAATGCTTCGAGCATGTGTTTGGTACCCGGTCTTGTGATACCTCTGAAGTTTAAAATGCCGAATTTTGAGAATTACAAAGGGGATAGTTGTCCGAAGCAGCATTTGGTAATGTTCTGCATGAAAATCACTTCACATGTCCATAATGATGAGCTTATGATTCACTACTGCCAGGACAGTCTGAGTGGAGCATCATTGAGTTGGTATATGCAGTTGGAAAGTAGTTGCATCCGATCATGGTCAGATTTAGCCAATGCCTTTGTGAAGAAGTACAACTACAATCTCAACGTGACCCCCAGTCGCATACAGTTGCAAGAATTATCTCAAGCGGACAATGAATCCTTCAAAAGGTATGTGCAGAGATGGAGACAATTAGTTGCTCATGTTCAACCCCCACTTCAGGATAGAGAGTTGGTTGACATATTCTTGGGTACCTTGAAAGGCCATTACTTTGACAAGATGATCAGTGGTGGAATGTCGAACTTTGTTGACTTGGTGATAATGGGTTAACGTATTGAGAGTGGACTCAAGAGCGGAAAGATTCGAAATATCCCCTATATCTCAGTTGATGAGAATGAATCAGTTGTTAGTTCTCAGGAAGAATGGGAAAAAGGAAGTGATGTTCTTTCAGAATCTCCTGTATCTCATATTCAGTTTTCAGATACTTCGAGTGTTCAGAGTCAACAATCTGTTGGGTCTGTGTATCAGGTATCTGTTTCCCGCCAGAGTCAACAATATTACCATCATCAGCAGCGTCAGCATGCTAGACGAAGACCAAGGAAACCAGAAAGGAATTTTACTCAGTTGCCGGTATCGTACAGTCAAATGTTGCCGGATTTGATCAGAGGTGGGTTAATAGTGCCGAAAAAGATTAATCCAGAGATTCCTCCATATCCGCCAGGCTTCTATGTCAGCGCCCGCTGTGTGTACCATGCTGGGGCACAGGGGCATTCAACTGAAGATTGTAAGGTGCTTAGAAGTCAGGTTCAGGATTTGCTGGATTCCAACAGGATCTCAGTGACGTTTCAGGTTGTTTAGATCAATGATCTTCCTTCATCCAGCCAAGCGGGTGTATCAGTTCATGTTATGGAGGAATTCACCGAGAGCAATTGTTCGGAAGAGTATCAAACGGAAGACTCAGTTGAAGGTTGTATCCCTGTGTAGCATTTATTCATTACTGTATGCTGACCATCGCCAAGCTTGTTGGTCAAGGTCACTCTGTTTGTATTCAGTTACTCCTGTATGGTGGATATATATGTGATGGTTATCCTTGTTTGGATTTTGGGTTCCTTTTTGTCTCGGTGCTATCCTGAAATTTCCCTGTTGCATATTTGTCTGCATCTTCCATACTATTTTTGCATGACAAGTACCTCAAAACTGTTAATCTGACTTCATGAACTCCACTAGTTTGTTGAAGGTTATACAATCAGATAGATCACAGGAATCCCCGCAAAGTTATGGAGCAAGTTCAAGCAAAGCTGGAGAAAGTCCAGGGCCAAATGGGGCAGTTCATCATGGACATGCAAGCGTTGCGTCTGGATCAGGAGAGGCTCAGAGAGGAGAACAATCAGTGGAAAACTCAGATGGGCTTAATCATGGAAGTGATAAGGAACGTGCTCGGAAAAGAAGGTGACCAAGTGCCTGAGGCTGCAGCAAAGATGCTTGTTCCACTTCTATCTGTGGAACCTATGCTAGAGCGTAACGTGTGTTAGAGACCTTCTGCACAATCGGAGGTCCCAAAATTTATGTGTCATCAGCTGCGTCCCATTTCTCAGGAGAATCCTAGGATTAGAAGATAAGTTCAAAGGACAAAATCACAAGACAGAATCTTCGATCAGATCCCCATGGATTATGCTCAGTTGGTGCAACTCTTGCTCCAACTTCAGTTGGTTAAGCCTCAGACTTTGGCTCCATTTACTGGCCAGTCGCCACCGGGCTTTGATATCAATGCTCATTGTGATTTCCAATCTGGGGGACAGGGGAACAATGTCGTGAACTTTAAAGCTTTTAAGTATAAGGTTCAGGACCTGATTGATTCGAAGACAATTGAATTCACGTCGGGCGGCATGAATGTATCAGGCGAATTTATTCCCTATCATGGAAAAAGGATGGATCCTCCTATTCCTATTCTTGAAGTTGCAGTAGGTCAAAAGTATATCCTACAATCTTTGGTGTCATAATTCTCCTGCCCACAGCTGCTGCCTGTTCCTGGGTCAAGCTTAAGGATGAAAGCACCTGAACAAAGAGAGTCCTCAAGAGTCCAAACCCAGTCGCCGGATGTTTTTGCTGTTCAGAGTCCATGATCTCTTAGGTCTTTGCAGCAAAGCTATCAGTACCATAATCAGAATAGGCCTCGCAACAATTTGAAAAGAAGGAATGTTTCTCTTTGTCCAGTGCCTATGTTGTACAGTCAGCTGCTGCCGCACCTAGTTCGGAATTCTTTGGTGGAGCCCAAAGCTCTCAAACCATTGCCAGAACCATACCCTCATGGGTATGATCATAGGGCCCAATGTGGATATCATGGAGGATCCATAGGGAATTCTACTGAAGATTGCGAGGCTTTTCAAGCCAGGGTACAACAGTTGATGGACCGAAGGTGCATATCCTTTCCAGGAGGAAAGTTGGTCGTACATCGCTCGGCTGATTAAGTTTGAAGATTTCAAAGGCCACATTCCCACAGCAGCTAATCAGTGTGAAAGCCCAGTTCCCATAAGCTGGCAATTTTCATTTTATCCAGCCATTTCTTTACGTTTGTAATTTATTTCCTATTTAAAGTGCAAATCTCATTTGTAAAGCTTGTTTGTTTTCAATTGATATTAATGAAATGAATATGCATGTTTTGATTAAATCCATTTGTGTTCACTAATTGCTTTTTACAGATGTTATACGCTTATTTAATCGGAATCTGGGGAGGATGACGAAGTTTAAAGACGCACAAGCTTCCGAATGTATGCTTTTGAATAAAAAAACCTGCTGATGATGTACATGCATTATTTCAAATTCCTAAACACCAGAGATATAAGGAAGATAATCCCTTGTCGACCCCTTCGAGCCCAGTTGTAGGAGTTTCTTTTTGAAAATGAAAAAACCCTCAATCATAACCCGGGGCAGGATAGGTGTCAGTTAATTTTACTGAGCGTCCAAATTGCAAAAGGTGTGTTCCCGTTCGATGATCAATCACACCTGTATAGGTTGTGCCTAAAAATCCGCAGTGGTTATCCCTTGCCGACCAAAGAATGAAACAGTCACAATCCCTTTTCAATAAGTAAGACAAGCCAGTGTCGCACGATTTGTTCAAAAAAAAAGAAAGAAAAGAACAAAAAATAAAAAGAACAAAGTCTGCTAAGTCAGATCTTGAAAACAAGCGACTTAGGCAAAAATTAGGGCATCCCGCTGGACTTCAAAATCAAAAGATACTCAGAGGAGCCAGTCCAGGAAAAAATAGGGAAATCAAAAAAGAATGACGAAAAACCAGTCATGTGATTCAGGCACCAAAAACGAAAAGCGAGTGATTGTCAATCACAAAAACTTGTGGTTTCCCGAACCATCACTCCTGTCATTCAACCTTTGAAAGGTGAGCGCTAGTGTCGAATTAGCTGAATATAGGATCGGAGATCATCACGGAGAATGAGTGGGTTAAAATAAATTTTGAGCCTTTATCCTTTCCTTGTAAATCGTGAACCTGACCATGTTACAACCTGAAAAAGTCCTAATTGAAGCAGGTTTGTTTCGAAAGCATACTTCGGTAAAGATCGCATCGAAACTGACTCCTAAAAAAGGATTCCTCTTACAGCGTTGTATTAATGTTGACATGATGATAAGTGATTCGTTCACCCTATGTCACAAAATTGTTTCTAGTGAACATATTGGAATTTCAGAACTGTCATATCCGTTACATTTAATATATCTTTTATGCAGAACAATTTGTTTTACTTGCGAGTAAGCGCTTGACAGTAGGGAAGTTTCCACAATGGAAAGTCTGATCAGGATAGAATGCAGACTACCTGAATACTCCGTCGAACCTGGGCAGTATATCAAATGATCACAACATGGGAGCCATCCAGCCAAAAGACAGTTAATAGGGGAAATCAGGTTGAGATCCAGTGGATATCTCGCAGCTATAGGTATCACCCCCAGTGAAGCCGACAATCGGGGGCAAAGTCATTGCAAGTTGGGGTAGGCCACCCTCAGAGCGCAGAAGCTATTTTTTGCCCGTGGGGCAATTAATATGAAGCACCTCTTCGAGGATTCAAGGTGTTTAGGCAGTTCATTTCAAACTGTCAAGCTGCAGAGATTTCAGATTTCCTTTCAAGGAACATCCCCATAGAGATCGGGCAGGCTGGGGCAAATTTGGAAGCACGAATTCAGAGCTACCTAGTGCCATTCAAGCAGGTTCAGTCAACCTTCAAGTGCAAGATGAATGTCGAGAAGTCGTGTTACTATCCATTGACCCTTCAACCGAAAAAACCTCGAATTCAGACGGGATATTTTTCCAGTGTCAGTCGTACCTGACCCTTAGCATCATTCTAAAGTCCAATTCCCATTGGTACCTAGGGATATTTCACCTGGTCTTCCCCAGCAAAGCCCAATCATACTTGGCACATCCGGTTATTCCCAACGGAGTTGACTTTGTCTTCAGCATTTATTTTGCTGGAGTGATTCCGATGTGTCCCGCTTTCCCCGGCAGCCCAAGCCTGCATTTCATCCTCAAACGCGTAGAATTTCCATGTCGTATGGAGCATTACGCCATAGAAAAGTTCAAACATATGCATATGTATACGAAGCATAAGCCAGTTTCTGTCAGCTTTCCGCGGCAACTTGAATCGCTTTTCAATCAGTACAGGGGCATTTATCCAACAACTTTGTTCAGACAGCTTATCGGTTTACTCGGGTGTCAGATCATACGTCGGTTATGCTTTGTCCATCAGTCCTCTGATGATGACATCCCAACAGATTTTCTTTCCGTCAATTCCTATTGACGACAAGTTTCCCCAGCATGGTTTTTCTTACCGTCTATCCTTAGACGATGTGAGTTTCAGATATGGTTTTTCTCTCCGTATATACTTAGACGATGTGAGATTTGGATATGGTTTTTCTCTCCGTCTATCCCTAGATGATGTGAGATTCGGATATGGTTTTTCTCTCCTTCTATCCCTAGACGATGTGAGATTTGGATATGGTTTTCTTACCGTCTATCCTTAGACGATGTGAGATTTGGATATGGTTTTCTTACCGTCTATCCTTAGACGATGTGAGTTTCGGATATGGTTTTCTCTCCGTCTATCCTTAGGCGATGTGAGGTTTGGACGTGGTTTTCTTTCCGTTTATTGGAGGAGATGACGTTTTAAGAGGGTTTTCATGTTGTCAATTCCTATTGACATTGTGGCTCTTTGAAGAATGTTTAGATTTCATTGTTTGCAATTCCTATTGACGACATGGACCTTTGAAGATGGTTTATTTCTGTCAATTCCTATTGACGATGTGGCTCTTTGAAGATGTTTTCTTTCCATCAATTCTTATGAACAAAAGAATGCTGCAATTTGATGAATGGTTTTGAAGTGCGTTAACGTGATCTATGGTTTTGATTGTCTTACCGTCTATCATTAGACGATGTGAGTATTTGGTGTCTTTCCGTCTACCATTAGACAATGTGAGTAATGGTTTTTCTTTCCGTCTATCCTTAGACGATGTTATATTTGGTTATGGTGTCTTTTCGTCTATCCTTAGACGATGTGAGTATTGGTTATTCTTTCTGTCTATCCTTAGACGATGTGAATGTTTTGGTGTCTTTCCGTCTATCCTTAGACGACGTGAGTATTGGATGATTTTCTTTCCGTCTATCCTTAGACGATGTGACTATTGGGTGTCTTCCGTCTACCTTTGGGCGATGTGAGTATGTTTTTCTTCCTGGATACCATTAGTCAGGAATTCTTTACCAGGTGATCAGTCAGTTTTGATGTCGTTGCAACTGTCTGTATTCAGTTTTTTTGAGACGTTTCCCCAATCAGAGTTGTACTTTATTTCTGCGGTTGGAAAATTTCCGGGTTTCTTTGGTATTCAACCGTCTTCTACCTTGATTTTCTGAAAGTCGTTCGCTTCTCACCCAGTCAGGTACAAGTCATTTGAATAGGGGCAGCTGTTGCACCCCAAAATTTGCCCAACCTTTTTCTTTAACTGGCTTTTGTTTCATTTCATTTTCTTCTAGCATTTCTGCATTACATAGCATTTGTTCTTGGGACAAGGGATCGAGGTTTTCCTGTGGCTCAAAATTCACTTCAGTGCAAGCAATCAAAGCAGCGAGTATCTCCGACATTTATTTTTCCCAGCGGTCGGACGACAGATTTTATTTTGTTTTACAGGGTCATTTTCAGGTCAGGAAGCAACACTCAGGCTCTTACAGTTGCAACACTCAGGAATGAGATTCAGAAGCTTAACAGAGCCCAAAACAGTTGAAAACGGACGAACGGACATGTTTCCCTCCAAAAGGCGCCAAATTCAAATTTTTAAATGTGTTAATCGGTTAACACAAATGGTTAACCGATTAACCAGTTCAAAACTAGCCCAGATTCAAAGTTTCAGAGGTGTTAACCGGTTAACCAAAGTAGATTTTTCCTTGCACGTGAGACTTCAAGCAAATTTCATTTGGGGTTCATTTTTGGCCTTTGGAAATTCAAATTTTGCATGTGGGAAGGATCTAGAACCTCTTTAAAATTCAGATTTCCCTCCCAATTCCCACTCCTCATTCCAATACTTGATTTCCAATCCAAATTTCTAAACCTAGCTTTGGATCCCAACCTAATTGGTATTTAAGTGATCCACTCCAAACCAACACATTCTAACCTTCATTTTTCACTCTCACTTCAGATTTGATCTCATCTCTCTCAATTTTCTCTCAAAATCCTCCATATCCAAAACCTTCACCCAAAGCTCATTTTCATTAAAGTCATTGATTCTTCATTGGAATCAAAGGATTCTTGAGCATAAACCTCCATTTACCGTCATCATTGGATCAATTTTCATAATCAATTTTCGTGCAAATTGAGATATGATTTTGGAGCTTGAGTTGGAAGTGCTTATTTGGAGTAATTTGGCTTAAAAGTGTTTGATCTTCATTCCTCTTGCAAGAAATATTGTGGATCTTGATGTTTTCAAGATAATCTTGTTTGGATCTGCACAAATTCAGTTTAATCAATACTCATGGAAGCAAATCTCCGCTTCGAAGGTTGGAATTCTCGATCCGATTTAATTTTTGAGCTTATCATGTTAATCTTCATACTCGATTGAATTTCGGTTGATTTCGATCCGTTCGGATTGTGATATTGCTGTGTAATTGTGTATCCATGCTGTTGGATCTCTGTTTTCTGTTGTTAATTTCGTGCTTAATTGATAAGTTGATCTTTTGAAACCTTGGGTAAGTGCTTATTTGCTGGAAAGTGATTCTGTTTGCTGTTTTTCTGCTGTTGGCACAGTGTCAACCGGTTAACGTATATGGTTAACCGGTTAACGAATTCAAATATTCAAAATTTTCAAAGTTTTCAGGGTGTTAATCGGTTAACGCCTGGTCTTAACCGATTAACACCTACGAATTTCCATATTTTCATATGTTTTACACAGGTTAACTGATTAACAGTATATGTTAACCGATTAACACTGTGCCAGAATATCATAGTTGCTGTTTTGCTTGCTTGTTCGTATATTGTTTTGATTCGAATCATCATAGATCAGTGTGATGCTTAGGTTTGAAATGTTTTGGATATTTGTCACTGTTTGTGGTTGGTTAATCATGATTTTGTTGACATGTGTGTTCATTTTCCACCCGGTTGCATGCTTGTGTATGTGGTTCGAAGTGAGCATTTGTTTGCATGTTTATTTGCTTTCATCTCTTGTCTTTCTCCCTATGGTTGCATCAATTTTGCATCGCTGTTGAGGTCGAGACGCGCTTGTGGCGGCTGCTGCCCCACACATTTTTTCCTCCCTCCCACCATTCTAAATGTGCATTTTCATGATTGCATTCTTTACTTGTGATTGATCCTTCCTTTGTTCTTCTTGTGCTTTTCGCCATGATCCCCATAGGATTCCTAGTCCCTCCGTTTAGGATGGGAGTAGGAGAGACATTAGGTGTTCAATCCAAGCATGCCAACATTAAGTAGTTCCCTTTTTATCCAAACATTAAGTTCACTTTGCATGACAATTCATAGGATTGATTTAGACTCCCTTTAGTGCGCTTTTTCTCTCTTGTCATCTTCAAATACTCATAATACACATAATAAAGAATACCCATTGTTGTACGCTACGAGCCTTAAGCTACGTGGGGAATGGTGATTGAGTGGCTTCCTCTAAATTGCCTAGAGTGTTTAGTATACACCCTTAGGGTGATATGCGACGCATTCGCTCCTAAGTCATAGTCTCTAGTGCAACATGAGTTACAAATCAAATTCAAAACACTTCTTCTCTAAAAAAACACAAAAACACTTCAAATCTTTTTTCACCCTTTGGGGTTCTTAATCAGGAAAATCTTTTCAGATAAAAGAGTGTTGTTAGCTTTTAGTTCTATCGCAAACGGTAATGCCTAAGTCTCCAATGGTTGAGATGTATACACCAATTGCTAGAACTACTTGTTAACCCCACTCGGGCCTAAAAACTTTCGAACCAGCCTGTGGTCTTTTCAGCCTGAACTACGTTTGCTCTGAACTTTCATACCAGATGAAAGTGCGTAGGCACAAGACGCGACGTCTTGGCGAGCAACCTTCCCCCCTTTCATCCGTAGTTAGCCGAACTACGTTGACTCTGACTTTCCCATTGCACGAGGGAATACGTAGGCACAAAACAAAGATGCTCTGCCGAATCTCTTTTCTTTTCTTTTTGTCCTGCAAGCCTGTAGCGTAGATAGTTAAACGCACCCTTAGATAGACAACATAAGTGTGGATCTCGTCGAGTACGACGGACGTTAGGGGTGCTCATACCTTCCCCTTGCGTAACCGACTCCCGAATCCAGACTTGGTTGCGGTGACGTTGTCTTTCCCTTTTTGTCAGATTTTTTTCGATCGTTTCCTTTCCCTCTATATGGGATAAATAACAAAAGGTGGCGACTCTTCTGTTTTCCTCCGGGTGTTTTTCGCAGTTGCGACACATATCATTTGCATTGCATCTTATTTATTATGCATCTTGCATTTTCTTTCCTCCAACGATTTCTCATGTTTCTCTTTCCTTCCTATCTAGTAAATCAAGTTGATTCCTCGACACCAGTATGCAACTAGAGCCAATACTAGACGAAGGATGGAGCAGATTCAGCAAGAGCAAGATGCCTTCAGAGAAGAGTTGGATTCTCTCAAAGGAAAGATTGACCAGATCCTTGAAGCCATCATTACAGCCCGAAAGGAAGAAGAGATGCATGAAGCTACTATCGTCAACAACAATAGTCAAGGACAAGGGTCTACCACCAGACTGCCAGTTCCAATTCCTAACCCTTATGGAATACCGTTGAACTTCGCTACAGCAACCGAAGGAACCACTTCTCAACCAGTGCCATCGCCTGGAGTTACTGTTGGAGCTATCCCGCAAGCCTAACCTACTGTTGTCCAGATCCTTGTTCCTCATACCGAAGATAATCTAGTGGATCAGTACGATGATGTTCAGAACTATCATGCTGCTATCCCCATCGCCAACCCTGTTGCTGCTCAGGACTCAGAAGCTATGAAGATGTGTCGAGATTTAGCTAAGAAACTCCGAGTCATGGAGGGGCACGACTCAAACTCTTTCAGTGCCTTGGAATTATGCTTAGTGCCTGACGTTGTTATACCTCCCAAGTTCAAGGTGCCTGAATTTTCGAAGTACAAAGGTCTCAGTTGTCCAAACATTCACCTGAAGATGTACTGTCGCAAGATGGCCGCATATGCCTGAGACGAAAAGCTAATGATTCATTGCTTCCAAGACAGCTTGTCTGGGGCATCACTCGAGTGGTATATGCAGTTGGAACGTAACAGTGTGCGCACTTAGTCCGAGCTAGCCGATGCATTTGTCAAGCAGTACAAGTACAACACAGACCTTGCTCCTAATCGTACAGCTTCAAAGTATGACTCATAAGGACAGCGAATACTTCAAGGAGTACGCGCAACGATGGAGAGAGCTAGCCGCAAGGGTGCATCCACCTTTGGTTGATCGTGAGCTGATTGACATCTTCATGGGTACCTTACAAGGCTAATACTACGAGAAGATGATCGGTAGTGTCTCAGCTGGATTCTCTGACTTGGTGATTGTTGGTGAAAGAATTGAAGAAGGGCTGAAGAGTGGAAAGATCCAAGGAGGTTCTAACAGCCAAGCCAGTGTTAAGAAGAAAGAGGGTGAAACAAATTCCATCTCTGTGCAGAAAGGGCAGGCTTCTCAACAAGCTCCCGCTCTTATGCCTTATCAAAGGCCCTACTATCCGTATCCATATGTTGTTGCTACGCAATATGCTCCAATGCCTTATCAGCCAGCTGTTCAAGCAGTGCAAGCTCAGATGCCATAGCAACAGGCTCCTCATCAGCAAGCCTACAACCAGCAAGGGTATCAATATCCTCCTCAGCAACAACAATTTCAAGCCGCTCAACAACAGCAAGGTGCTCGTCAACAGCGTCAGCAGAGAACTTGGAGGCCAAATAGAGTTTTTGATCGCCTACCAATGACATATGCTATTATCTTTGCTCAGTTGATGGAGAAGAAAGCTATCGTTCCGAGAGATTTAGCTCCTCCAACTATCATTCCTGCCGATTATGATGCAAATGCTCACTGTGAATTTCATAAGGGTGCTCCAGGTCACACCATTGAGAACTGCAGGGCTTTCAAGCACAAGGTTCAAGACATGATTGACAAGGATGCTATCAACTTCAATGGGAAGTCTCCAAACATCATCAACAATCCAATGCCACTGACCAAATAGTGCTATCAGTCAGATCAAATCCAACCAAGTCAAGTTCATTTCCTGGAGAAGGCAGTCATGTTGCCATTTCATCTTTTATTTCTCGTATTTTGTCTTTGTTTGTTTACGTATTGTATGCTTTGAACAGTTGCCATTCGTATTTGGTTTCATTAATGTATCGTTTATGCATGTTTTGAATTAGTTATGTTGTATCCACTCATCTTCACTTATCACCGACACATTTATTCACTTCACTCCATCCACTGTTGTTTAGCATGATTTGAGGGAGGATGATGAAAACGAGATACCCATAATTGCAAATTGGATGCTTTCAGACCGAATCTCGTTAATGATGTACAGGCATTGCTTCAATCCCCTAAACACCGGAGATATAAGGAGTTAATCCCTAGTAAACCACTTCGAGCCTAGAAGTAGCAGTTTCCTTTGGATATTCAAACCTTACGCTCAACCCGGGGCAGGGTAGTGTTCAGTTAATCCAATCCCGCACTCAAATCAACAAAGCGAAATCCAGAAGACGGTTGTTCATCGATGACCCATGACATGGCAGTCACAATCCTCTAACAAAATTCCAAAAAAAAATCAAAAGCCTGCTAAGTCAAGCACCTCAAAGGGGACTTAGGCAAAAATCAGGGCAAATTTCGATGGATCTACAAGCAAAATCAATCCATGCAAAAGTTAGGGATCAAAACAAAATCAAAAGAGGTCCTCAAACCCTAAACAAAATCAAAATAAGATTCAGTGGCCACCAAATGTCAAAAGGGTCACTGGCATCCAGCAAAATAAGGTGACTGTCATCTCAAGCAAACCTTGAACCATCAAGTTTATACTGTCAAAACAAGTGCATAATTAACTGAATGTAGGACGGGAGATCATTAAGACGAAGGGGTGGGTACAAATCATACTTTGAGCCTAATATCCTTTGTTTCATAACCGTGAACCAGACCACGTCACAACCCTTGAAAGACCTAATTGAGACGAGGTTTGTTCTGAAAGCATAATTTCGCAAGGTTGCGTAACCTGACTCTTCATGTGATTACTTATCATCAACGTTTGTGTCGTTATCCTTGCTATATCTTTTGCACCAATCAAAATTAGCACAACGTCTGGGCTAACGATCCATCTGTTTCACACTATCACGACACTCCAATAAAACGACACTTTTTCAAAACTTGCATCGAGCTTTGCATTAATATTACCATTTGGAATGTACAATTTTATTAACAAAATAGTGATAGGTGTTCAAAGACACTCCAACAAGGGGAAATCAAGAAGAAACTTGACTTTCAGTGTCTAACACAAAGCAAGGTTACCTCAAAACCCACAGGCTGGGGCAGGTCATTCAACAGTTCGAGCAGAGGCAAGACATCCCAAAGCATCAAAGTCCAATTTCAACGTCAGAACTGGTTAATCTGGGGCAGACCACTACCATGTTCAGACTGGGGAAAAACCAGGTCATTCTAACTGTCAAGCAGAGTTACAATCTTCTCCGAAGCAAGTTCACAACAAACAACCAAGTACTTAGACTTGGGGCATCAACAGTATCTTTGCTTGTTTCAATCATGGCGTCTTCAGAAAACTGCATGTCGAGGAAGTCAATCCCTCCCACCACCCGAAGTCTAATCTGTATTGGCAACTGCCAAAATTCCACCCCGCTGGCGTCTCCACTTGCATTTCCAATCACCTGCCCGCAATAATATGCATCATACGCATCGCATTCGACATCATAAGCTTCTTGCATCATATGCATACCAAATCATATCATACATCCCCAGCTCTTGCATCTCCGCGCGTCAGCATTTGAATTTGCACTTCCATTCGTTATGGAATATCATTAGCATCAAGCATTAGCACATGCAAGTCAAGGTCCAGGATCAATCTCGAAGATTTCCAAGACCGTCGTTAGCCTAGTCAGGGGCATCCTCTACAAGACTATGGGTTTCTCCCACAAAATTCAAGAGCTTCAGAGCAGTTATCAGCCCAGTCGGGGGTATTTTTGGCAAGACTGTGGGTTTTCGCTACGATTTCAAAGACATTCAAAGCAAGTTTCAGCCCGGTCAGGGGCATCTTTTTCAAGATCATGGGTATCTCCCATGACGAATTTCAACCTCGTGGTCGATCAGATCTTTAAGTCAACATACAGCCCAGCCAGGGGCATACCATTCAAGACCGTGGGCATTCCCCACGAAGTTGTTCAACCTTTTGTTGGGCGAATACAAGAGTTTCAGTGCAAGATTCAGCCCAGACAGGGGCATCTTCAGTAAATCCGTGAACGTTCCTCACGAAGTTGTTCAACCTTTTGTTGACTAAGACAAAACTTCAAAGATAAACACAGCCCAGTCAGAGGCATCCTTCTCAGAGTTCATGGGCGTTCCTCACGAAATCATTTCAACAAAACGGTAACCTTCAAGTAAGTCAGTGGTCGTCCCCGCTAACTCATTTCAAGCCAATCTTCCTCTTGGGTGTTCCCCAATGAGTTGTATCCAACAAGCATAACCGTTGTCGATTGCCTTACTGTCATCCTTTTGGTGATAGCCAACCTCGTCGGTTCAACCTAGCCTACATCCTTTTGGTGTTGGTAACCTTCAATTGGTGTCGTTCTATCATCCTTTTAGTGATAGCAACCTGTGCGTGTGAGTTTCGCTCCGTCATCATTTTGGTGAGGGGTCTGTCATAGTCATTAATGTCAGATTATGCGATAGTGTTTGTCCTATCATCCTTTTGGTGATAGTGGACGGTGTGAGTTTCACTCCGTCATCTTTTGGTGAGGGGTCTGTCATAGTCATTAATGTCAGATTATGCGATAGTGTTTGTCCTACCATCCTTTTGGTGGTAGTGGCCGGTGTCAGTTTTGCTCCGTCATCCTTTGGATGAGGGGTCTGTCATAGTCATTAATGTCAGATTATGTGATAGTGTTTGTCCTATCATCCTTTTTGTGATAGTGGCCGGTGTGAGTTTCACTCCGTCATCTTTTGGTGAGGGGTTTGTCATAGTCATTAATGTCAGATTATGTGATAGTGTTTGTCCTACCATCCTTTTGGTGGTAGTGGCCGGTGTCAGTTTCGCTCCGTCATCCTTTGGATGGGGGGTCGGTCATAGTCATTAATGTCAGATTATGTGATAGTGTTTGTCCTATCATCCTTTTGGTGGTAGTGGCCGGTGTGTGTTTCGCTCTGTCATCCTTTGGATGGGGGGTCTGTCATAGTCATTAATGTCAGATTATGCGATAGTGTTTGTCCTATCATCCTTTTGGTGGTAGTGGTCGGTGTGAGTTTCGCTCCGTCATCCTTTGGATGGGGGGTCTGTCATGGTCATTAATGTCAGATTATGCGATGGTGTTTGTCCTATCATCCTTTTGGTGGCAGTGGTCGGTGTGAGTTTTGCTCCGTCATCCTTTGGATGGGGGGTCTGTCATAGTCATTAATGTCAGATCATGCGATAGTGTTTGTCCTATCATCCTTTTGGTGGTAGTGGCCGGTGTGTGTTTCGCTCTATCATCCTTTGGATGGGGGGTCTGTCATAGTCATTAATGTCAGATTATGCGATAGTGTTTGTCCTATCATCCTTTTGGTGGTAGTGGTCGGTGTGAGTTTCGCTCCGTCATCCTTTGGATGGGGGGTCTGTCATGGTCATTAATGTCAGATTATGCGATGGTGTTTGTCCTATCATCCTTTTGGTGGCAGTGGTCGGTGTGAGTTTTGTTCCGTCATCCTTTGGATGGGGGGTCTGTCATAGTCATTAATGTCAGATCATGCGATAGTGTTTGTCCTATCATCCTTTTGGTGGTAGTGGTCAGTGTGAGTTTCGCTTCGTCATCCTTTAGATGGGGGGTCTGTCATAGTCATTAATGTCAGATTATGCGGTAATGTTTGTTTTATCATCCTTTTGGTGGTAGTGGCCGGTGTGAGTTTCGCTCCGTCATCCTTTGGATGGGGGGTCTGTCATGGTCATTAATGTCAGATTATGCGATGGTGTTTGTCCTATCATCCTTTTGGTGGTAGTGGCCGGTGTGAGTTTCACTCCGTCATCCTTTGGATGGGGGGTCTGTCATAGTCATTAATGTCAGATCATGCGATAGTGTTTGTCCTATCATCCTTTTGGTGGTAGTGGCCGGTGTGAGTTTCGCTCCGTCATCCTTTGGATGGGGGGTCTGTCATAGTCATTAATGTCAAATTATGCGATAGTGTTTGTCCTATCATCCTTTTGGGTGGTAGTGGCCTGTGTGTGTGCTATATTATCCTTTTGGCGATAGTAGTCGTGTTTGTTTCGTCTCATCATCCTTTTGGTGATGGTGACATTTTGCTAGTTTTTCATTGTTTATTCATTGGTTTACATTTGTCCTGTATTTCAATTCCCAGGCATCTTTTTTCTTTTCAGACAAATTCAGGGTCTTCTTCATATCTAATTATCTTCTACCTTGAAGGAATAAGCGTCATGTCATTCATCTTACTCGGTTTAAGCCAATTAGATAAGAGCATCTGTCATACCCCAAATTTGTCCTACCTTTCCATTTTTTTATACCAAGCATTTGCATTGTTCCTTGATCTTGCTCGAAATAATCCTCCAACCTTTGGCCATGATCCTTAAGGTTGAATTCATGGAAGTTCTTGTGTATGCCCGTTATGGTCTTGATCCCTGGTCAGCTATGTTGAATTCTTGTAGAGACAAAGCAAAGATATGTCCTCATTTTCACAGCAAATTAATATGAGAGTAATTGGTTTCAAGTGCTTGTTAAGTCATATTTCAAGATAATCACTGGTCATGTTTCAAGTAAATACGAAGGCCACGTGGTTAAAGAGGTTAAAGCTTTGGATACATTTACTCTAGTATTTGTTTGTTTTTAACTGTATCTTCAAGGCATGAACCCCTATATTTCAAACCATCTTGAAATTAGTGCAATTACAATGGAAGAATGTGACTACAGCCTTTAGGGTGACGTGAGTGACTTGTTATAATTGGTCTCATGGATCAATGATTTTTAAGCCATGTTGTAAGTTATAATTGGTCTCATGGATCAATGATTTTTAAGCCATGTTGCAAGATGATTTCAAGTTTTGTTAAATTCACATCATAGGGAGACTTTTCAAACTTTGTCATTAAAGCAAAAGTATCACAGGCAGAAGGTAATGTCGAAGAAGTTACAAGGATATTTAAAATAAATTATGTGAACAATGTTACGTCAATAATTCCATAATACATTGCACGTTAGAGAGGTTCAAAATTACAAGAGGCTTGAAATGAATAAGGTGCAACAGAGGATTTTATGAATACATGAATAAGATACGTTTCTCCTTTATACAAAACCAAGCAAATCCTTAGACACTTTCGGCATGAAAATAAACTCCACTTCACACCAAGCTCGTGGAATGTACATGAAAGAGAAGAATGGAAAACGGTTGGCAGAGTAAAATATTAATTCAGGAGGTTGTTTAGAATAAACAACAGCAGGGGATGGGTAGGTAAATATGCTAGAACAATCTCTGTCGGGACAAGAATATCACACTGAAACTGATGGATAAAGCTCAGAATTCTCATGTATTACGTCAAGTCATTATGCCAATACAGGATGAACATCACCTTGCGACCAAACGCGGTAAACCCGATTCAAGCCATAAACCTGCAATAGACCAAACTCAGTGTAATAACAGAGGTCGTATAGTGAGGTTCTGGATATGTGGTGGTATCTCAAACGAAAATCTAAGAACATCATTTGAGGAAAATTGTAGTTACCAAATACAGCGGCGCAATGGTTGACAGAAGTGCATATGCTGTTGAGGAATGTTCCAGCTGCTCTAAACGCGAACTTGACGATAAAATGCTTCAAAGGATTGAGTTCATGTGAAGGATAATGCAGTCAATTATGTTGCTCATATGGAAATTGAAGTTTGTTGGCTTAAAACAGATAACACATCAAGCTCAAAGTTTTTCATACTAAATTGAAGTGTAAATAAAAGGCATCAAAAGAGATGAAAAGAAAAGTTAAATGGAGAGAAGACACAGACTTCAAATATCATAAAGCAACCCGGTGAAGCTGAAATTGTCCATGTGAATGAAGGCACTACACAGAATTACAAGGAGAATAGTGATGCGGCCGCTAGTGAACTGAAATTCATGGACAACTGCACAAATATATATTGAAATGAGGACTATGTAATGGAGATATTGAAGATGATAATGTACAAAGCATACATAATTCAAATATGGATACAGTAGGTAGTGCAGAAAATAATGTGAAGAACAAGGATACTGAAGATGATAACTCAAAATAGAGCATACAAACTTCAAACGTGTGAAAAATTTCCCAGCCAAGGAGCAAACAAGGGTCTTGTACCAGTCGTGCGGTATGCACCGTAGATAACACCACAACCAGCCACTTCAAAATTCTCAGCCGACCTGCACATGAAATTGGCAAATGAGAACAATTTTGTCTGCAAATAAAAAAAGCAAAAAACGGAATCCGTACGTACCACTGTCACAAAACGCAGCAACAACACCGTACCTCAAATTTGGGCCCACAACAGCATTATACCAATTTCCAGCACAACACATTCATAACATCAACCACAAAACCCTTCTCTCTGCTTCTACCTATAAAATCGCATACCCAACTTCCATTGAGAAAACCTAGCCGCCACCTCTTTCGATAACTCTCCTCTTTCTGATAACTTCAAATCCACAAAATCAAACCAAAACAGAAGAGGAGAACAAACCTTGAAACGAATAAATCACTCTTCTTCCTCTAACCCCACCACCCTTTCAATGCCTCTTAAACCGCAAATCACAGCAAAAATTTGAACCAAAGCAGCAACCACCACCATCACATAAACAACTTCTTCTCTTCCAAAAACATAAACTACCAACAACAACCAAAAAACCAAAACAAAAACCCAATCTTCTTCATCTAACAAAACCTCACTACCCAAACGCCAAACTTCTTAAACCTCCTTCAACTTTCTCCTTCTGTTACAACAACCCTGGTCAAACCCCAAACCCTTTCAACCTCCAAACCATTTAACAGAACAAATCAGCCGCCCATTTTGAGAACCCAGCGAACCTCTATTCTTCAATCGACCTTCTTCTCTCCAAAACTTTAAACCAATACCCATTTCACCTTCAACACAACCCTTCTATTTCAACACCCACTTCATGAACCGAACCTCAAATCTTACCCATTTTTCCGGACTTACCCAAATACTCTTCTCACTTAACCCAGAAACTGAGAGAAAGATTGAGAGATGAAGATGGATTAGATTAGATTAAGACAAAAAGAAAATGAGTAGAAGGAGATTGGTTTCGAAACAAAAATTGTGGTAAGCGATGGGGGAACGCCGTTTCCTATGTTTTTTCTTTCGGAATGCATTTTGTTTTGGGCTGATGAAGTTCTGGCGGAAGCCCTTGTAGCTTTGTGGTTTTACTCTCTCTCATCTTGTTTTGATTGGGCTCGGCTCATAGTTCGTTTAACCCTATCCCAGATTTACTACACCCCATTATGTTTTGATTTTTTTTCTTAATTTTTTTATTATTTAAATAATTTTTAGTTATTATATATTGTTTTGTAAAAGATATTATATTTTAGTATTTTTTTTAGAAACTTTTATATTTTTTTCTTAGAAGCTAGATTCTTTTTCTTATTTATTATTGGGCATTTTGTTTCATTTTTTCCGTTTTGGTCGATGACGAGACCTCCGTAAACCGTTATTGATCAAACTATTGATACATAACGTTGGATCTGAGACCATCTTTTTTCTCTCTTCATTTCTTCTTCATTTTTTATCACTTTCAATTTTTATCAATTTTTATTCATTTTATTCTTATCACTTTTTGGTCCATGACGAATTTTTAATAATTATTATCGGTCAAATTATTGATAGATAGTAATTTATTCGAGACTATTTTATTTTTGATTTCATTTTCTTCTTCATTTCCATTTTATTCATTTTTTCCGATCGATGATGTCTTTAAATTCGTAAGCGTCGTGTATCGAAGTCGATAACCTTCTCAATTTCAAATCTATGGAGAATGACCATATGGGTCATTTTCCCTACTTTGGGATTGTGATAGGCTACCTTCGATTAATCGACATTTTGTTTGCGATTAAGACGAGATCCCGCTTTTTGTCCGTGCAACACGATTAAATTGGTGAAAGATTTTCAATATCATTTCTCCATCTTGTTTTTTAGCATGGAAATCAACTCACGCGACCTCCTATAGTTCGACTTCCATTATAAGTCGAGCTACGACGGTTTAGCGTTACATTTGCCCCGATTTAATTCCTAGCCAAACTAACCACTAACTTTAATTTCCGTCAAATATTATTGTGGATATTATTGTTATATTATATTGTTGTCATACCCCAAATTTTGACCCCTTAGATCTTCATCATCATTTTAGGAGCATGTCCACATGTTTATCTACCCTTAACCCTTTCCAAGTGGTCTTTGTCAAGTTACAAGAGAATCAGGGTTTTTATACAGCCGAAATCGAGGTTTTGAGGGCTGACAGGTCAATGTTTTGGATTGGTTTTCTTTGAGAGTGGATCTCCACATCTTCAAGAGTATTCCATTGGATCAAGCAAGAATCCAATTTGAGGTTGTCACCCAAGAGTCAAAAGCAGTAAAATTCAGGATACCCGATTAGGGTTTTTTCGAGCAGAAAAAGTCAACTAGGGTTTGACTGTTGATCTAAAAGGTGTTACAATGGTGGGATCATGGTCTATAATGTTCATATGGCTTGGTAAAGTCCATTCAAGAAGTTTCAAAGCCTCTGGAGGTCCATAGTATCAACAGTCGACTCGGTAGCCACCGATCGGTCGTTCGGTTGACCGAAAAGTCAACTCTTCAATGTTGCGGTGAGAATCGTGATACCAAGCTATTGATTAACTTGAATATTTAATTCTTATATTAAAATTGGACTTTAATTTATCCAAAAGAAAGGTCTAAAGAAAGAAAAACCCTTTTCGCGATGTAACAACAACGCTAAGAGATTCGGGGATCGGGGGCTGGTTATGCATAGGGTAGGTATTTCACATCCTAAACATCTGTAGTACTCCACAGGAACCTTTTGTTTATTTGCATGCTAAGTTTGTAAATGTTTGCTAAGGTTTGGGGTTGGGTAAAGGTGAAGGATGATAGGTAAAGACCTAAAGATAATTTCTAAGTTTGCTCGCAAAGACGTCGCGTCCTCTGCCTACGTATCCTAACTAGGATAGAATCAGAGCAATCGTAGTTCACCTCACTAGGGTTGAAGAACACTTGATTATGATCAAGGTTCAGAGGGGAACAAACATATGCATGCTTGCGTAGAGTTTAAGACAACTCTCTAAATCTATGTTATAACACTCAAGGGGAAATGAGTAATCATCACTTTGAATCTCATATAGAGTTTACAAACTCTATCCTAGAGTTCTAGTTGAAGATCACTCCTAGTAGAGGTGGGTCCTTTAGACTTAAGAAAAGTCTAGGGTTTTGTAAACTAGGGTGGAAGGATGACTTAACAAAGTCAAGGAGGTAATGAGCTTTCCATGACACAAGAGTCAATGGAGAGACTTTTCCTTTGGAAGGAAAGAAGGGAAGCAACTTGGATGGAAACTAACAAGTTTCATCACTCGGGGGAAGAATATTTAACAAAGCATCTATGAAATTAAAATACACATCTTAACAAAGGTTAAAAACAAAATGATGGTAACAACCATGCAAGCAAATTACAATTTGAAATATGAAGGCTCAAGATATGACAAGCGTGACAACAGCATATATGCATTGATAACAATCAAACATAGATAAACCAGTTTAACCTCATGATTTAGGAGGAAAATAAATCACTTAACAAAATAGAGAAGGGCAATCATGGTAACAACCAAGAAGCAATCATTTTAATGATGGAAAAAGCGTGGGTAACAATCAAGATGAAGATAGTTAAACAAGGATCGTGACGACGAACTGCACACTAATGTAACTTTGACAATATGAGATTCTTTATGGTAACAACCAAAGATGAAGGTTCTAGCATGTTCCCTAACATTTATGGGATGATAACAATTGAATAAACAAGTTCAAACAATTATATTAAAAGAGAAATTCATCTGCTCCTAGGGGATAACGATCGCAATACAATGGTAATTTATAAGTAACCAAAGGGGGGAGGTTTTAACCAAACATAAATTTACAAAATAACACATGAAACTAGACACAAAGACAAGCAATTCACAAAAATAATGGATCAAAAATCATTAAAAATGAATGAGTTATGAACATTTGAAGTTGGAGTGAAAAATAACACAAAATGGCAAAAATTAATAAAAGGGGTTGCCCTCCTCAGGGGTCGAACCCACGCTCGCATGGTGAAAGGCGAAATATGGCATATGGTCTTACCACTGGGGTGGATATACATCCCTTTGTATAGTCACCCCTATAAATATATATGGGAGAATGAAGACCAGACTGGGAAAAAATAAGGAAAATTCATCCAAATGCATTTTGGTCATAACTTTCTCAAATGTTGATGGATTTTGATGAAATTTTAGTGTAAACTGACTAGAATTTAATGAGGAACAAGATGGTTCTTTTAGAATTTTGAAATTATGCTTCAAAATAAAAACCCGATAGCATGTGTCTTTTTGGAATTTGATGCATTTTGAAATGTGACTCATGATACAGTTAGTTCCAAATTCAAATGACCATGCAAACATGTTACATATGTGTTGATGAAGGAGTCTAACACTTAGAAGAAGTTCAAAACCATATGATATGGAAAATGGCATGTCAAGTTGCAAGATAGTGAACAAAATGCATGATGATGAGCAGATGCAGTTCAAAACAGTTTCATGTCATTTTAATCATGCACACAACACACATTCATGATAAGGGATGGATTCAATCATCAAAACCAATTGGAATCAGGCTGCCATGAAAAAATTCATACCAGTTGCAAAATATCATGTGTAGATGCATGATGACACTCAAATCTCAGTCTATGCACAAACTAGTTAAATCAAGTATGCAGACATCTCATGTACATGGTATAGATCATGATTAATCAACCAATACAGTTCAAGACAGTTTGTTACAAAATGTGGCATTTTGAGTTGCAACAGTGATATGTTGAAGTGTGAAAACAACAATTTTGAGTTACAACTCAAATAAAACCAAATCAGTCATACATACATGTTGCAAATGTGTATTCAAATGAGGCCAAGTGATCAATTTAGTGTAAAGCAAAGCAGTGAGTAAGTTGGTATTCAAACTGCTCAAGTGAGCTTGTGAAAATGCAGTGAGCAAGTTGAATCAGAATGTGAGCAAAAATTGAACAAGGCAATCATATACACATCATTCATATACATAATTGAAGATGTCCAAACACTAAACAGGATTCAATATGGGCTATGGTAGAAATTTGCATCAAAGCTGGTATTTAGTGATTAATCAAGCATGAACAAAACTCAAAATGATTATGATGCACAAATAAACCAAACCAGACACACACACACACACTTAGTATATGGTGACAAGTGATTCCAACCTCAAAAATTAGCTGACAAACCAATATATCTACAAATGAACATGTTGCTGCCCAAGATTTGGTTCAAAATGCAGTAGCAGGGCATTCTTATCACAAGTAACATTTTCCAAGCAAAGCAACACATGAATACATAAGCTACATGGTATAGGGCATGTCTAGAGTATCAAGACAAGTGTAAACCAGCTATATAAGAAATCCAACATATGAACCAAGCCAAAACAATCATGTAGCAGTTTGATGTCAATCACATTATGGCATGGCATTAATATGAGTTAAGTTAAGAGAGACTTACCTCTTATAGATGAGCTCTAAGCCAGCAGAAAATGCCAAGAAAACCAGAGGTGCTCCTTCTTTTGCAATGTTGTGGAGCTTGCTTCCTCTTGAAGCAACAAAGCCAAACTTCAAGACAGTAGAGCTAGGTGATTTCCAATTGGTTTGTAAGGTTTCAAACAGTTGTAATATGATGTATGGGAGGTGTGTAGATGGTTATATCAACAAGAAATAGCTTGAACCAAGATTTGGCAAGTTTTGAGGACTATGGTCAAACTTCCCTAGTGTGAAAGTTGACTTTTTGCATAATGGTCTTTTTGGGAGATTTGAAGGTATAGACACCTCCTATATGGTATTTAAGGTTTGTATGGATGCTTTTTAGGAACTTGGATGTGGTGGAACTGGTCTTGAGCAGAATCTTGCTCAAGACAGCTTTTTGGTAAAAATGGAGGTTTTGGTGTTTTGGAGTTTTTGAGAGAATGAGGAAAGATTGAGAGCAATGTTTCTCTTGGTTCTTAGAGGAAGCTCTGGTGTGTTTTGAGCTCATAGAGGAGGCCTCTATTTATAGCCAAAACAAGAGTGAGGGTAGCTTTGTATTTTAACACTTTTGGAGGGAGTTTCATGAGGTTTTTCAAATGAATCTTGCAAAATCTCTTCCCATCAGCTCCATGGTTCAAGGAAGATCAGAAAAATCAAGTGGAGATGGACATGAAGTGACTGAGGTGAGCTTAGAGTGTAGGGTGAGCCAGCTGCACATCCATTGAATGAAAAGTTTCTCTCTCCTTCTTACACATTTGAATATTTTATTACACAAGTTGCAACTTGCCTATCTCTCTCTTCAAACAACTCACTTTTCTGCATTTTCCTTCCTCTACACATCTGAATATCATATTGAATCATGATCCAAGGGTTGAGGATGTCTCAAATGATGAAAATCTGAATTTTGAGAAGTGTTGGATTGTGGTTTCAAGTGTTGACAGCCTTAACTTCCATGTATCATAACTCTTAGCTCACAAATCCTCTTGATGAGTTCTTGTACTTTTTAGAAAGCTCTCATGTAGCTATAAAACTTTCATGCTTTGGGAATTTCCAAATTCTTGATGGAACTAGGTTGAAAAACCCTTCAAAGTTCTGAAAAAAGTGGTTTATATGGCCAGAATTTGTGAAATTTCACTAAGTCCTTTACCTTTGAAAAATGATTTTTGCTATAACTCCAATTCCATGCATTTTTTGAATATGGACCACTGTGGGAATTTTGTAGGGTTTACCAAGACCTTTCAAACAAGCTTAGAACCACTTCAATTGGATGTGTGGTTGAGGAGTTATGGTTTTGCCCCTTACGAAACCCTAATTCCCGATTTTTGCAATTAATCCCTAACCCTTGATCCAATGGTCATGAAATTTTATGGGGTGGTGTAATATGATATAAGGAACATTTTTCATTCACATATTGAAGTCAAATTCTTTATTGTTGGAGAGTTGACTTTTTGGTCAACCGAACAATCAATCGGTGGCTACCGAGTCGACTGTTGGTGATTCGGACATCCTGAGGACTTGAAACTCTTTGGATGGACTTTACTAAGCCATAGGAGCTTAATGGACCTTGATACCATCATTGAAATACTCTTTAAATCACAAGTCAAAATACAGTTGACTCTTTCTAGTCAAAAACCCTAATCGGGTGTCTCAAATTGCACTGTTCTCGAACCCCGGGTGACCACCTCAAATTGCACTCATTCTTGGTCCAATGTATGATCCTTGATCTTGTTTGAAGTTGGATCAATCCAAAACATTGATTGATCAAACCCTCGAAGTTTCGGTTTTGACGGTATGGAACCCTGATTCATCTGCATCTTGACAAAGATAAACTTGAAATGGGTTAAGGTTAGTTAATCAAATGAATATGATCCTAAAATGATGATGAGGATCTAAGGGGTCAAAATTTGGGGTGCAACATTCAACAATAAGGAATCTGACCTCAAGATGTGAATCAAAAATGTTCCTAATGAGATATTGCATCTACCCATAAAATTTCATGACAATTGGATCAAGGGTTGAGGAGTAATCACAAAAGTCGGGAATTAGGGTTTCAAAAGGGGCAAGACCATAACTCCTTAACCACACATCCAAATGAAGTGGTTCAAAGCTCATTAGAAAGCTCTTGACAAATCCTACAAAATCCTCAAAGTGGTCCATGACCAGAAAATGCATAGATTTGGAGTTATGATCAAATTCATTTCAAGAAGGGAAAAGGACTTAGAGAAATTTCACTTTCAAGCTTGTTTTTTAGCCACTTTGAGAGGCTTTTTGGCCAAGTTCCTTTGGGAATTTGAAAGTCATGAAAACATGAATGTTTTATAGCTATTTGAGGGCTTGCTAAAAAGTACTAGAACATCTCAATGGCATTTGTGAGTTGAGAGTTATGGATTTGGCAAGATGGTGTTTTCATACTTGAGTCCCACATTGGTAATTTTTCATAAATTCATTCTTTGGTCACTTGGATCATTTCTCAGCCTTTGAATCTTATTGTTTCTGATATTTAGATGTTTTGAAGCATTGAATTGTGAGAGTTATGCAGAGGAAGTGGAAATTTGAAGATTGGCAAGTTGGCTTGCAAGTTGTAAATGCAACTTGCATTAAAATAATGAAAAATGAAAAAAGTGGAAAAGGAAGCTCTGCACCAGCCATGTTCCTACTCTCTCTAGCCTCACTTTAGCCACTCTAAATTCATCATTTCACTTGACTTTCAGCTTACCTCCAAGCCAAGAAAACACTTTTGAGAGAGTTGATCCAAATTGCCAAACCTTTCCCTCTTAGGAAGGAAACCTCCAATCTGTCCTTTCCCTCTCATTTCCCTATAAATAGAGGACATCTCTACCTCATTACATACATCATAAATCTCTCAAAAAAACCATAGAAATAAAAAGCTCTTGCTCTTTCCTTCTTTTACTTCAAATTTACAAAATCTCCAAAATCACAAAAATACCAAAAATCTATCTTGACAGCCCAACCCCCTAAACTCATTTCCATACATTCAAACTCTCTAAAAACCTCCCAAACAATCCACAAATATGGTATAGAAAGGGTTCCAACCATTAAAACATTCAAAAACATCATTTTGCAAAAAGTCAACTTTCATACCAAGCAACATTGACCACAATGCATAAAATCTGCCAATTGGTTGTCTAGACTTGTTCTGGCTGTTCTAATCACTCATACACCTCACATACATCCTATATAAACTATCTAACGCATTGGAAACAAGTGGTGAAGCTTATTTCTCCAACTGTCCTAAGGTTTGCATTCTTGCTTCAAGAAGAAGAAAACTCAAAAGCTGAGTGGCATTTAAAGTTTCTCTGGGTTTCTTGGTGTTATAATTTGTTCAACATAGTCTACAAGAGGTATGTAGTCTATGAATCTTGTACTTTGAATCATTCTCCATGTTTTGGCATTTTTGAGAAATGTGTTGAAATATGAACCATGACCATACCAACTTTTCATGACAGCTGATCTTTGATCTATATTAATGCTTATAATCATTTGGATACATGTTTGAGGTTTGTATGGATGAGAATATGTGCATATCTTGCTGCCTTAGTTTTGTGACAGTTGGTGCTTTTTGATGTTTTTGCAAAATGTCATCATGATGCTATCTTTGTGAATCAAAGTATATGTGCCTAAATTTTGAGTTCTACATGACTATTAGTGCATTTGTGGTGTGTATGTGCTCTCACTTTGGCTTAAAATAATTCCTACTTGAATCTCATTTACTGTCATAAAGAAAAATGCTATGCTTTTCCATGAGAAACTCAAAACCTGTTTTGGATACCATGTACCCCAAGCTCTAGGCTCATCTTACTTGTTTTAGTGTATGAAATGTGTGTCTTGTCTTCAATAAACCTCAATGTCTGCCAATAAACAGCCTAGCTGCATTTTCAAATTGCTTTGTGCTTAGCATCAACATGACAATTTGAATTTTGAAGGAGATATGTTTGAGTTCTGAGTATGGAACCAACTGTTATTGCATATGTAATATGTGTGCATCTTTGTTGTAGCATAAGCTTCATCATCATTAAAAACAACTGCTGCATCACTTTACCATCAAAGCTGTTTTACATAGCATCCTACATGCCAAAACTTGCTATGATTGAAGTGTGCCTGATTTTTAAGCTTGATCACATCTAGCTACATGTTTATGATGTGTATGTATGGTTTATATGATCTGTTTCAACATGATTTGGTTGCTCACATTCAAAAATGCATTTTTAAGCCAAGTGAGCCATCACTATACCAGTTTCTGTTTTAAAAGGAATGTGTCTGAATTTTTGGTATAGAATCATCATTTAACATGTTTGAAATATGTGTGCATCATTGGTATACCATAAATATCACTCAACTTGAATCTTCCCACTTGCATCATCTTTTTTTTAAAAATGTTTTTGCATTGCAGCCTACATGTCAAATCTTGTATTGGTTGAAATATGCTTGATTATTGGGCTTGATCACATCTACCTTCATGATTATAATATGTATGTATGAATGGTATGGTTTGTCTCTACATGATTTGATGTATCACTTTCAAAATGCCTTTTTCAAGCTAAATGTGCCATCCATGTACCAATTTCTGTTTTTGATAGGAATGTGTTTGATTTTCTTTTTTATAGAATCGTCATCTAGCATAACTGTGATATGTACACATCATAGGCATAACATAAAGTTGCTCATTTTTGAACTTTCCAACTTGTACCACCAAAACAGTTTGTATTTCATACATTCAGGCCATACGTGCAGCTGTGGAATCGATTCTTATTTTGTTTGGTTTGTGCTCATTTTTAGATTGTAGTATAATTGAAAAGCTTTGTTTAAAACTTGTGAGTAATGAGTGCTTGACAGGATTATGCTCAAATCTGCCATGAACTTCTCCTTGCATTTCAAAAATGTCAAAATTGCAGTTGTTGGACCATTTCTTGTTTTACTTGGTTTGTGTTTAATCTTGCATCATAGAATAATCAAAAAGCTTGTTTGTGACTGGTGTATGATGACTGCTTGGTGTGAATATGCTAAAACCTGCCATAAGCTTCATCTCACATTCCTAAATGCCTTTTTTGCAACTTGTGAACCAATTCTCCTTTTGTTTAGCTTGTGCTCAATTTCAGACCATGGAATCATCAATCAATATGTGTGTGACCTGTGTGTGATGTCTATCTGTTGAGAATGTGCTTAGGATCTATTTTGACTTTCCTCATGCATTTCAAAAATGCCAATTTGTCATTAGCAAGCCATTTTCATTTCAGTTTGTTTTGAAGCTAATCCATGTGTCTAGAATCTTTGGTTGACATATTTAAAGTTTGTGTGTGTGATTTGTTTGGTCTGAATGTGTATAGAATCATGCCTTGAACTCATCTTGCATGTCAAAACTCAAAAGAGCAAGTGCTATCGTGTTTTAAATTAGGAGTGTTATTTCATAAATTCAACACCACCACTGTGTTCCTTGTTAAAAAAATACTCAAGTTACACTAAAATTTTGTTAAAATCCACAAAGAATTGACCAACTTAGGAATCAAAATGCAAATCAATTGTTTGTGTGTTTGGCTTGCCCAGAAAAACCATAGAACCATGCCTTATATGTTTATAGGGGTGGCTATATCAATGGATGTATAACCACCCCAGTGGTAGAAACCTTCACTCAATGCGCGCCTTTCACACACATGACCTGGGTTCGATCCACAATGGAGATAAACCCTTTTGGCCATTTTCCTGATTTTTACTTGTTTCAAATATTTTGTCTTTTCCTTCTCTCCCTTTACCACACGCGCGTGTGATGGCTCAGTGGTTAGGCTTGCTACTTGGGAGGCCAAGGGCATGGGTTCAAATCCCACCTTGCCCATTTCTTTTTTAGCCTTTGTTTTATTTTTTCTTAATTCATCCAATTTTCATATTTTTATAACTTGATCATTTTTTATCCTTTTCCACTCATTCTTTTTGTGTTGTGCTCATGTAAATGTATACTTTCATGTGATAATTTCAAATTCCATTTTATTTGTATTTTTTTATCCCTTCATCACTTGCAAGTTGTTTACGTTTTGAGATCGTTATCGCACGTCTTGATGAATTTCTTTCTCACCATACTTATTCATGTTTGTTCATTTGCTTATGTTTCATTCCCTTTGTATTAGTCAACATGATAGGATGTTCTGCTGGTTGTTACCATGAACAAATTTGTTTCCTCTGAAAAATTACCTTAAGCTTGATCTGTCGTCACATTTCTTGCTTTACTTATTTGCTTTGATCGTCATCAATGCATCTTTGGTATTTACCTTTAAACATGTTCATTTAATGGTTGTCACCATGCTTATTTTCTTCATGATATTTTCTTAGTTAAGTTTTTCTTTTCCCCGAGTGATGAAACTTGTTAGTTCTCATCCAAGTTGCCTCCCCTTTCTCCTTCCAAAGGAAAAGTCTTTCCATTGACCCCTTGTGTCATGGATAGCTCATAACCATTCTCTTGACTTTGTTAAGTCATCTTAAACCTTAGTTTAGAAGCCATTAGACTTTGCTTTGAGTCTAAGAAGCCCACCTTTACTAGGAGTGTTCTTCAAATAGAACCTTAGGATAGAGTTTGTCAACTCTATGTAAGAATCATTGTCATGAATTCTTACTTTCCCCTTTTAAGTGTTCAACTTAGATTACGGAGTTTTGTCAAACTCCACACATACATTGTCATGTTTGTTCCCCCCTTGAACCTTGATCATAATCAAGTATTCTTCATCCCTTGTGAGGTGAACTACAATTGCTCTGATTCTATCCTAGTTAGGATACGTAGGCAGAAGACGCGACGTCTTTGCGAGCAAACTTAGTGTACATATCCTTAGGTTTTAACTTACATTTTTATCCCAATCCTTAGCAAATACATAATAAACTTAGCACAAACAAATAAAAGGTTCCTGTAGAGTACTACAGATGCTTAGGGTGCTAACACCTTCCCTAGGTATAACCAACCCCCGATCCCCGAATCTCTTAGCGTTGTTGTTACATCGCGAAAAGGGTTTTTCTTTCTTTAGACCTTTACTTTGGATAAATAAAAGTTCGGTTATAAAAGAATTAAGATTAAAGTTAACTTAATAGCTTGATATCCAATTTTCACCGCAACAGAAATGGCGACTTCACTGGAGAAATGGAACTTGAGGGTTTAGCCTATTTTGTTTGTTTATTTGCTATAATTGTGAATATTTGCTTTACATGTATATCTTTGTATATTTGTTTGTTGGATCTTGGGACCTTTTGAGTGGTGAGATGGTCCTATACCCGGACTAAAGTGCAATTATGATAGGATGGTGGTATATTCAAGGAGGCTTATAGGGAGTTGATTCTTGACCAAGCTAACTTGAGAAACAACCGCTCAGTGTAGGCCCTTTTTGAGAGTTTAGTATTGTTGATCGAGTATTCTTGAAAATAATGCTACTTTTGACGAAGGAGCCCATGACACTGTGGACTTTTAGATTACATTCTACCCCACTTTTGGCCTTACTAAGATGTAGTGCGATGGCTATAAGGAAGTATTTCCGAAATAGTTGATACGCGATGCTACACTTAGATGAGACTCTCTTGAGAATATTATCGATTACCAAGTAATTTGGGAAGTTGATAATATCTGAAAGATGGGTTGATGACTCTGGGAACCATTTTAGAACATTTTTCGACAGGTTTGAAACACCTAGTACATACCTTTTGGGATGGGTAGACCTTGGATCCACGCTTAACCTTTAAAACTAGACTTGTGCTTGTGCATATATATGACCTTTTGCATTTACTTGTGTTTGTACATTCTTGCATTCATGACATCATCTCATAAAGTCTCATGAAACTCAGATTCTTTTTAAACATCAGGGATCACTATGGATGGTGAAAGAAACAAAACATTAAAGTACACTTACAAAGGTTTTAAACTAGATGACCTAAGAAGGTTGAGTACCATGGTAGCAGATCTAGAGGGTTTCCAGAGTAGGTATGGGAATCTTTTGTTGTTATTGAAGATAAAAGTGGATAATGGACTTCTTTCTACGCTTCTTCAGTTTTATGATCCGCTCTATCATTGTTTCACTTTCCCTGATTATCAGTTAGTGCCTACACTAGAAGAATATTCTCAGTTGGTTGGTTTGCCTATTCTTGAAGACTCTCCTTTTCCAATCATGGAGAAGGACCCTAAAGAACAATATATTGCCAAAGTCACACGTTTGGGATTCGTGGATATTCAAAAGAACATGATCACAAAAGGAGGAGTTTTTGGGTTGAGTGTAGAATTCTTGGTTGAAAAAGCTCAGTACTACGCCGATCATTTGAGTATGGATGCATTCGAAGCTATTCTTGCCTTACTCATTTATAGTATCTTTTTGTTTCCCAGCTTTGAAAATTTTGTAGACCTCAACGCCATTAAGATTTTCTTGAAGAAAAACATTGTACCTACTCTGCTAGCAGAAGCATATCACTCTGTTCATCTCAGGAATTTTCACAAAGGAGGGATGATTACTTGTTGTGCTCCTTTATTGTACAAATGGTTCACGTCACACTTGCCTAAAGCCCACGCCTTTTGGGATCCGAAGAAGGGGTGGTGGTCACAGAAGATTATGACTCTCACGCACTCTGATATTGATTGGTACAACCGTGAATATGATGGGATAATGATCATTGACAGCTGTGGGAATTTTAGTAATGTACCTCTTCTTGGTGCCAAAGGAGGAATCAGTTACAGCCCCGTCCTTGCCCGTCGACAGTTGGGATACCCTTTAAGAGATAGGCCCAACAGTGTTCATGTGGAAAATATTTTCTTTAAAGAAGAAGGTAGTAATCAAGAGCAGAAAGAGAGGATTCTAAAAGCCTGGGGTCATTTGCACAAGAAAGGAAAGAAAGACTTGGGAAAGCCTAATTGTGTCTCCTTGGAACCTTATCTCCAATGGGTTCGAAAGAGAGCCGTTGAGTTGAAAATGCCCTATTCTCGACAAGAACCTATGACTTTAAAAGAGGAGCCTACTTTGATCTTCATGTCTAAGGAAGAGAAGTTAAGGATTGCTTTGAGCAAGGCACGACAAACCGAAGACGCTTGGAAGCACAAGTACCAAGTGGTTGTTGAAGAGAACGCAGAGCTCCAGAAGCAATTAGGGTTGAAGAATGAAGAGGTGCTCTCCAGCAAGAAAAGAAAAGCGCAAGAAAATTTATTTTCTTCTAGCCCCCAGACGACTCCATGGAAGCTAATCGTGGACAAGCTCATCCTTGAGAAGGCGCAGATGGAGAAGGAGATTGAGAAGCTCAACTTGAAGCTGTTAGGAGAACCTTCTTAGGGCTTTTTGTTAGATTTTATTTAGCTTTCTATTTAAGTCTTTTGTAAGATGTACTAACATTTTGTAATCTAATGAATTTTAATCAACAATGTTTTGATGTTTACCGAATCTGAGTTCCATGATACTTTGCGCATTTGCATTCGCATTTATTAATCATTCAAGGAACTAAAGATTGTTTTGCAGATATTATAGGATGGATTCTAAAAAGAAAGCAGAGATTGTATTCCGAAGCCCAAAATTGGAGAACTTGAAGAAACTGGGAAGTTTAGTAGAAGACCCCAAGGCATTCAAAGAGAAGTATGAGAATATGTTGTCTTTGCTAGAAGTTCAAGTATATGAAGAACTGTTGTCCGCCCTCGTGCAGTTCTATGATTCAACCTATCATTGTTTCACATTTCCAGATTATCAATTGCTGCCAACCTTGGAAGAATATTCTGCCCTGATGGGAGTAGGCGTCACTCCTAGACCATTTTCTGGAAGAGAAGGGACTCCTAATGAAAGAACAGTTGCAGAGGCCGCGTATTTGGAGGTGGACGAAGTACGATCTCATATGATTGCTAAGGGAGGATTATATGGATTTCCAGCTATGTTCCTGTATGAAAAAGCTCAAAGTTATGCCGTGTCGAAGAACTCTGAAGCATTTGACGCCATTCTGGTTTTACTAATTTACAGATTATTCCTGTTCCCGACTACTAATGATTTTTTAGATGCAAATGCAATCAACCTCTTCTTAATCAAGAATCTTGTACCCACCTTGTTGGCTGATGTGTACTTTTCCATCCACCGTAGGAACCGTTATGGAGTTGGTCAGATTGAATGTTGCACCGTTCTCTTGCACAAGTGGTTTATTTCGTACTGTCCAAGAATTCCAGCACTCTGGGATAGGTAGAATGGGCTCTCATGGATAGAAAAGTTGTTGTTACTCAATCATTCAGATATTAAGTGGTATAACCCTATGTATGGGGGGATTGCCATGATTCAAAGCTGTGGGGATTTCCCGAATGTACCGCTTATCAGCGTTAATGGTTGCAACAGCTATAATCCTATTTTAGCTCGTCGCCAGTTGGGGCACCCGATGGAGAATTACCCAGACCCATACTTTTTGAGAAGCTTCTACATTGAAGAGGGGAAGAATCCCGCTTACAGGGCTCGGATTGTGTATGCTTGGCGTCATTCCACACGAGGTGAGTAACTGCCTTAGGTTACGACACTACTGTTTCAGAATCTTACTTATCATGGGTGAAAGAAGCAGCCTTGAAGATGTTCTATACATGCTTTGAGCCTGACTCACCCAAACCTACTCTCATAGAAGAATTAAAAGTTGCTTTGGCAAAAGCTGAAAAGGAAGGAAAGGCTTGGAGGGATAAGTATTTCAAGGTTATGCAAGAGAAGGAAGAGCTTCAATTTTTGGTCCATCAAGGTGGAAAGAAGAGTCAGCCAGAAGACGAAGGGCCCTCCAACCAGAAGATCTAAGATCCTTTTGTTTTCTGTTTTATTTCATCATGTATCTGTATTAAAGACTTGTATTTCAGTTTCAGAATTGTTGTTGTAAAACTCTCAATTATTAATCTATGAAGACTTTGAATTTGTTTTATTTCCCCATTGTTATAATTTTTGCAAATATTTCTTTGGATTCCTTGAATGATTAATTTTGCATTGTTGCATTTTGCATTCATAAGCATTGCATGTGCATATTCTTGTGTTGTGTCTTTCATCCCGCTGTCTTGTCTCCAGAGAATCACACTGAATCCTCAACACCGATACAATACCCGAGCCCAATCTCGCTTGAGAATGGAAGGACAAAATTTGGATGTGGACAGGATTGATAATGAACTCGGAGAGCTACGAGGAGGCATGGGGCAGATCATGGAAGCCCTACAAGTCATTCGTGCAAAACTGGACACTCAAGCCACTGTTGTTTCTGAAATCACTAGCATAGCTGTGGAGCCGATCCCAAGGGCGGTCACTGTTGCAAATGTACCTACCTATGGGTTACCGTCTGGCTTTGTACCTCTACCAGCAGTTAACCAACAAGCAGTTCCCATAGGGGCAGAAATTCCTCAAGTTATTCCTACGTATACGCCATCTTCTGTTCAAGCTCAAGTACACCCTGTTTTCCATAACCCTCCACCGGTGTATGAAGGTCTTGATGGGTCTAAAGAAGAGAGTGGACGACATGAAAAGTTGAAAGAGATTGTAGAGACTATAGGCAGAAAGGTCAGAGCAATGGAAGGGAATGACATCTTTGGTACTGATGCCATAGATATGTGCTTGGTGTCTGGATTGGTAATTCTGCCAAAATTCAAAGTTCCCAATTTTGATCAGTATTTTGGTGCTACTTGTCCTTGGACACATCTGATCATGTATTACCGAAGAATGGCCACACATGTAGAAGATGATAAGTTGATGATTCATTGTTTCCAAGATAGTTTGAAAGGAGCTCCTGCTAAATGGTATTTGGGTCTGGATCAGTCTCGTATTCATAGTTTCCAAGACTTAGCCGATGCTTTCATAAAGCATTACAAGTACAACATGGATTTGGCCCCTGATAGAAGACAATTACTGAGTATGTTGCAAAAGAGTTCAGAATCCTTCAAAGAATATGCACAACGGTGGAGGGAGACTGCCTCTCAGGTAGAACCTCCTTTGAGTGAAAAAGAGTTGACATATTGGTTCGTCGATACGGTAAGACTAGAGTTTTATGAGAAGATGATCAGTAGTGTAATCGCAAGTTTCTCTGATATAGGAGCAGTGGGGGTGAGAGTGGAGTTAGGAATGAAGAATGGAAAGGTGGCTAGCGGTTCCAGCAGTTCTGGTAACAACAATGTCAAGAAGTTCAGCAGTAATTTTCATAAAAAGAAAGAAGGGGAGACAAATGCCATAACCATGGGAAGAAAGAGTCGCACCTGGAGACAACCTTACCAACAATATCAACAACCTCAGCAAGGCTTTGTTCAGCAGCCTCAACCAAGTTATGTTCAGCAATCTCAGCAACAATGACCAATGTATCCGTTGCAGTATGCCTAACAACCATATGTGGCAGCTGTGACCCCGGCTTTCAATCATCATGTTCCCAATTATCAGGCAGTGCCAGCACCCATATATCAGCCAATTCAACAAGGGTATCAACGAGCGCCCAATGCTCCACCCTATCAGCAACATCATCAGCCTAAAGCTCAGGCACCCAGACAGAACTACCAACAAAACCTCCACTTCCTCAGATACCGATGACTTACACAGAGTTGTACCCCTCCTTGGTGTAGCAAGGGTTGGTAACAACGCGACCGTTAAATCCAGACACTACATCTCCTCACTATAATCTAAATGCTCATTGTGCCTTTTGTAACACCCCACTTCCCAAATCAATTAAAATATAAACATTATAAATAAACATCAGAGTTCTTCCACCCAATGTGGGATATCACATCATAAAAATCCAACACATACTTCGTTAAAAATGTTTTCACCAAAATACAGCGGAAATTGTTCATATAACAAAAATACATCAAATTCATGATACGTCACAGGAACAGAAATAAGTTCAACAAAAACAACTAAAAACACCCAAGTCCCGTGCTACATATTAGAGCATCCTAAGACTCGACTGGCACACCACAAATCCAAGCTAGCTAAGTACCTGGATTATCTGTACTTTCGAAGAAGCACAGACCATAACAACAGCAAAGGGGTGAGAAAACATGAGCAAAATATATCGGTAATTACATACATGAAATAAAGGTAGTAACTACAATAATCATATAAATCATCACCCAACATTCACCAAACACAACATATAGTCCACCAACTACATAATTCATTGTAATGCAAATATGCAACGCAACACCATGCATGCGGTACCGACTCATTGGTTCTTCTATGGAACCCGGATAGATCACATACGCCCACCCTTGGCCATGATCCATCCCCACCAATTCCCACTCAAAGGAATACGAATGAATCACATACACTCCATCGAGCAATGACTCATTCCACCAACACTTCATAATATGCATGACACCAAATGCATACAAATTAACACAAGCATACATTGTGCATACGATTCTCAGATCACACCACCATACATCACATATACATAGATATGTCATACAACAATCAATCAGATACTTACATAAAGTATTAAGGAATTCACTTTCTATCACCAAATACACAATCTCCATCATTCAATCACCATCCCTACACTTATCATGATCAAAGGGATCCTACAAGGCTAATGCACAAGGCAAAACAGTACCAAAACCACATTCTGCAGTGACGTTCGCTGGTTCATTCGTCAGGCGAAGCCCCGCAGCGAATGCTCGCTATGGCTCTCTAGGCAAACCTTCCCGCGAAGCCTCGCTGGCGACACTCGCCAGGCGAAACCCAGCGAATGCTGCGATACCCCAAAATCCCCACTGTTCTGCAATGCTATCTGAGCCACTTCCAAACCTATAATCCTCATCTATTCTCCTACTCTATCAGTACTACAAACTATAATATTATACTTGCCAATCGACCAATAATTCTTACTCTAACATCAACATCAGATACTTTTACTAACATTTCAGAGTTACTCAGAACATGCCCACACCACACCAAAATCAGTACTCATACATCAAGGGCAACAACAAATCATCACGTATCATCATATACATACAATTCATCAAAAATCAACAATATTTAACATCATAGGAACAATTCAACATATTTGTCAGAATACCTTCGGGGTTAAGGAATCCCCTCTACCCAATTTCATGTAAATACCATCCCAATCTGTTTCTCCCCCTTACCTCGATTGATGTTCCAATTGATGAAGAATTCCCTACCAATTCGATCGCTCTAGCCTTGCCCCCTTTCTCCTTGTTCTTCCTCCCTTCTCTTTTCTCCCAAAACTGCTTTATCGTGAAACTCTTCCTCTTCTCTCTAAATCTCAAATGTATCGTACTAACTCCCTGACCCCTCTAATTCCTTATTTTAATTATTTAATCCAAATAATAATATTAACTAATAATAATAATATTCATAATAATATTAATAATATAAATAATAATATTTCACCAAATTAATATTAATACGAATATTACTAATAATAATAATAATAATAATAATAATCATAATAATAATATCACCAACATTACTATTACTATAATATTATCGTTTCCACTCCACGTCACCAAGACCAATCCTTACACATCAAGGATAAACACCCACAACACATCCAACACACCCCACCTAAGGGCACACCAACATAAAATAATTAAAATAACACCAAAATGACTAAAATAAATAAAATGGGTGTTACAACTCTCCCCCGCTTTAATTATTTTCGTCCTTGAAAATTACCTGATGGAAACAGTTCCGAATACGCTTCTCGCATCCTACTTTCCAACTCCCAGGTCACATTGCCTCCTGCAGCACCTCCCCAAGCTACTTTCACTAACGGTATCTCCTTCCCTCGGAGCTGTTTCATCTTACGGTCTTCGATCCTCAACGGCATCGTCTCAACAGTAAGATTCTCCCGGACTTGCATCTCATCTCTCGGAATCACATGAGATGGATCCGAAACATACTTTCGCAATTGCGACACATGAAACACATCATGCAACTTCGACAATTCAGGCGGCAACGCCACCCTGTAAGCCACAACACCAACTCTTTGCAAAATTTGATACGGTCCAATAAACTTAGGATCCAGCTTCTTGGACTTCAACGCACGACCCACACCAGTCATCGGGTTAACTCTTAGGAATACGTGATCTCCTTCACTGAATTCCAATTCTTTCCTCCGGTTATCATGGTAACTTTTCTGTCTACTCTGAGACGCCTTCATTTTCTCACGAATCATCTGAATCGTCTCAGAAGTCTGCTATACAATTTCTGGTCCAAGCACCACATTCTCACCAGTCTCATACCAACACAGAGGAGTCCTACACCTCCTTCCATACAAAGCCTCAAACGGTGCCATTCCGATACTAGAATGGTAACTATTGTTGTACGTGAACTCAATCAATGGCAAATGAGTGTCCCATGCACCACCTTTCTCCAACACGCAAGCCCTCAACAAATCCTCAAGCGACTGAATAGTCCTCTCTGACTGACCATCAGTTTGTGGATGATAAGCTGAACTCAACTTCAACTTAGTACCCAACGCTTCCTGTAAACTCTTCCAAAATTCCGAAGTAAACCTCGAATCTCTTTCCGACACAATACTGGACGGAACACCATGTAGCTTCACAATTACCCGAATATAAATCTCTGCTAGCTTCGTCAACGGGAAACTAATATTAATCGATACAAAATGTGCAGACTTCGTAAGTCGATCCACAATCACCCATATAACATCAAATCCTCTTGCCGTACTCGGCAAACCAGTAACAAAATCCATAGTTATACAATCCCATTTCCAAACTGGAACTTCCAACGGTTGCTTAAATCCAGAAGGTCTCTGGTGCTCTACCTTCGACTTCTGACACGTCAAACAGGCATAAACAAACTGAGCTATGTCTCTTTTCATACCAGACCACCAAAATAACTTCTTTAAATCATGATACATCTTCGTAGCTCCCGAATGGATACTCAGATTACTACGATGTCCTTCACTCAAAATTAACTTTTTCAGTTCCTCATTATCCGACACACAAATTTTGCCTCTATATCTCAACACACCTGTACCATCCAATTTAAAATCATTATCGGAGTCATTTCCTGCTCCAGTCATCAAATCTACTAAATTCACATCCAACTTCTGGTTCTCTCTAATTGTATCCAAGAAGTCATTATTCACCTGCAACATCCCCAACATCACACTGTCTGTCGTAGTCTCGCAAACCATGCTCAAATCTCTGAACTGTTCAATTAGTTCCATTTCTTTCACCATTAAAGCCGACATATGAATCGCTTTTCTGCTCAAAGCATATGCTACTACATTGGCCTTTCCTGGATGATAACTTAAACTGAATTCATAATCCTTTAAGAATTCCAACCATCTTCTCTGCCTCATATTCAGCTCCTTCTGATCAAACAGATATCTTAGACTCTTATGATCACTGAACACTTCAAATCTCGAACCATATAAATAGTGCCTCCAGATCTTCAACACAAAAACAACCCCAGCCAATTCAAGATCATGAGTAGGATAATTCCGCTCATGCACTCTTAATTGTCGAGAAGCATATAATACCACTTTACCATTCTGCATAAGAACTCCGCCTAATCCCATCTTAGACGCATCACAGTATACCATAAAAGGATCACTCGGAGTCGGCAACATTAACACCGGTGCCGTAGTCAATTTTCGTTTTAATTCTTCAAAGCTTTCTTCACAAGCAGCATCCCACACAAAAACTTGGTTCTTTCTCGTCAACTGAGTCAATGGCAACGCCAAATTAGAGAACCCTTCAATAAACCTTCGGTAATAACCTGCCAAACCCAAAAAGCTTCTAATTTTCGTCGATGTCTTCGGCGGTTCCCATTGCAACACTGCACTTACTTTCGACGGGTCAACAAATATTCCATCACCAAAAATCACATGCCCCAAGAAACTCACTGTCTCCAACCAGAACTCACACTTCGACAGTTTAGCAAACAACTTATTATCTTTCAGCACCTGCAAGGCAATTCTCAAATGTCCTGCATGTTCTTCATCAGACTTAGAATAAATTAAGATATCGTCAATAAACACAACAATGAACTGATCTAAATAAGAATGGAAAATTCGGTTCATATACTCCATAAACACTCCCGGCGCGTTAGTCACTCCAAAAGGCATTACAACATATTCGTAATGTCCGTATCGAGTTCTAAAAGCCGTCTTCTGAATATCACCTTCTTTAACTCTGATCTGATGGTAACCCGATCTCAAGTCGATCTTACTGAACACACGAGCTCCTACCAACTGGTCCATCAAATCATCAATCCTTGGAAGAGGATACTTATTCTTAATAGTCACCTTATTCAACTGACGGTAATCGATGCACAGACGCATACTACCATCCTTCTTTTTCACGAATAACACTGGAGCTCCCCACGCGCGACACACTTGGCCTGATAAACTTTCTATCCAACAACTCTCCAATCTGAGACTTCAATTCGGACAACTCTACTGCCGACATCCTGTACGGCGCCATAGAAATAGGCCTTGTACCAGGAACAAGATCAATACTGAATTCGACTTCTCTTGTCGGAGGTAATTTCGTAATGTCATCAGGGAACACTTCCAAAAATTCATTCACCACTGCCAACGCTTCCATTGGCGCTTTGTTATCCACCGATAACGATGCAAATAAAGCAAACACCTTAGCTTCGTCCTCCAACAAAGTCCTTAGTTCCTTATTAGATAAAGAATTCGCCAAATCTTCTTCCTCTGGAGTAAGGAACAGTAACACCTTTTGAAAACAATCACTGTAGACTCGGTTGAGCTCTAACCAGTTCATACCCAGAATAACATCCAAATTACCAAGCGGTAGGCAAATCAGATCCACTCTGAAATCTCTACCGAAAATAGTCAGTGGACACTTCAAACATACCAAAGAAGTAGTCACTGAACCAATAGAGGGTGTCTCAATAGTCATCCTTTTCTCAAGAGTAGACGGTACCAATCCTATTCTCTTCACACAATCAACAGAAATGAACGAGTGGGTTGCACCCGTATCAATAATAGTATTCAAAGGAATATTATTGATAATACAAGTACCTTTGATAGCATGCTCCTCACTGACAGCTTGAGTTCCCGCCAAAGCAAACACTTTACCACCAGCCGAGGACGCCTGAGACTTCTTCGGCTTCTCACAATGCGTACTGATATGGCCTTTCTCACCATAGTTATAACAAATGGGCATAGTGGCCCTGCACTCAGCTATCACATGGCCTGGCTTACCACACTTGAAACACTTCCTTACCCCCTCCTTAGGACAATCCTTAGCATGATGACCTGTGTCACCGCATCGGAAACATTTCCCATCAGCAGACGCGTCCCCTTCTCTGGACTTCCTATCGGTAGCAACCTTACGCTTTCCTTTATCAGCAGAAACACTGTAATGAGTACCACTGAACCTCTGTTTACCCTTATGGTCATTCGTAGCCTTATAATGCGCAATCTTGGCCCGATTATCATTGTCATAGATCTTACTCCTGCTTACTAGCTCAGCATAGTTTCCGATCTTCTGACAAGCAATTCCCAACTTGATCTCCGGACACAGCCCATTCTCAAGTTTCAAACACTTCGATGTCATCGCATCATCAGTATTGTAATGAGGACAATACTGCACCAGCTCTTCAAATTTCGCAGCGTACTCCACTACGGTCAGATTACCCTGTTTCAGTTCCAAGAACTCTATCTCTTTAGCACCCGAATGTCTTCCGGAAAGTACTTCTCCAGAAAACCTTTGTGAACCACATCCCAAGTAATCGTAGTTCCTGCAGTCACCCATCTCTGGCGACAGTTATCCCGCCAAGCTTCCGCTTCGCCTTCCAGCATGTGAGTACCAAATCTCACCTTTTGCTCATCACTACAATTCATAGTCCTAAAAATCTTTTTAATCGCCTTCAGCCACTTCTGTGCAGCCTCAGGATCCAGAACTCCTCCTTCAAACGTCGGCGGCTTGTTACTCCGAAACTGCGCCAAATCTCTGAATTGGGCATTCACAGCTAGGTTCTGATTAGCAACCGCCTACGCCATCGCTTGCATAGCAGCAGCCAAAGCAACATCATTCCTTCCTGCCATACTGCTCGACAACAACAACAACACCAGATTAGCACTTACACAACTCTATCCTAGGGACAGACTCAACTCAACTACACTGGCCAGACGGACCAACCTGCTCTGATACCAATTCTAACACCCAACTTCCCAAATCAATTAAAATATAAACATTATAAATAAACATCAGAGTTCTTCCACCCAAAGTGGGATATCAGATCATAAAAATCCAACACATACTTCGTTAAAAATGCTTTCACCAAAATAAAAAGGAAATTGTTCATATAACAAAATTCATCAAATTCATGAAACGTCACAGGAAAAGAAATAAGTTCAACAAAAACAACTAAAAACACCCAAGTCCCGTGCTACGTATCAGAGCATCCTAAGAATCGACTGGCACACCACAAATCCAAGCTAGCTAAGTACCTGGATTATCTGTACTACCGAAGAAGCACAGACCACAACAACAGCAAAGGGGGTGAGAAAACATGATCAAAATATATCGGTAATTAAATACATGAAATAAAGGTAGTAACTACAATAATCATATAAATCATCATCCAACATTCACCAAACACGACATATAGTCCACCAACGACATAATTCATTGTAATGCAAATATGCAACGCAACACCATGCATGCGGTACCGACTCATTGGTTCTTCTATGGAACCCGGATAGATCACATACGCCCACCCTTGGCCATGATCCGTCCCCACCAATTCCCCACTCAAAGGAATACGAATGAATCACATACACTCCATCGAGCAATGACTCATCCCACCAACACTTCATAATATGCATGACACCAAATGCAGACAAATTAACACAAGCATACATTGTGCATACGATTCTCATATCACACCACCATACATCACATATACATAGATATGTCATACACCAATCAATCAGATACTTACATAAAGTATTAAGGAATTCACTTCATATCACCAAATACACAATCTCCATCATTCAATCACCATCCCTACACTTATCATGATCAAAGGGATCCTACAAGGCTAATGCACAAGGCAAAACAGTACCAAAACCACATTCTGCTGTGACGTTCGCTGGTTCATTCGCCAGGCGAAGCCCCGCAGCGAATGCTCGCTATGGCTCGCCAGGCGAACCTGCCCGCGAAGCCTCGCTGGCCACACTCGCCAGGCAAAACCCAGTGAATGCTGCGATACCCCAAAATCCCCATTGTTCTACAATGCTATCTGAGCCACTTCCAAACCTATAATCCTCATCTATTCTCCTACTCTATCAGTACTACAAACCATAATATTATACTTTCCAATCGACCTATAATTCTTACTCTAACATCAGCATCAGATACTTTTACTAACACTTCAGAGTTACTCAGAACTTGCCCACACCATACCAACATCAGTACTCATACATCAAAGGCAACAACAAATCATCACGTATCATCATATACATACAATTCATCAAAAATCAACAATATTTAACATCATAGCAACAATTCAACATATTCGTCAGAATACCTACGGGGTTAAGGAATCCCCTCTACCCAATTTCATGTAAATACCATCCCAATCTGTTTCTCCCCCTTACCTCGATTGATGTTCCAATTGATGAAGAATTCCCTACCAATTCGATCGCTCTATCCTTGTCCCTTTTCTCCTTGTTCTTCCTCCCTTCTCTTTTCTCCCAAAACTGCTTTATCGTGAAACTCTTCCTCTTCTTTCTAAATCCCAAATGTATCGTACCAACTCCCTGACCCCTCTAATTCCTTATTTTAATTATTTAATCCAAATAATAATATTAACTAATAATAATAATATTCATAATATTATTAATAATATAAATAATAATATTTCACCAAATTAATATTAATACTAATATTACTAATAATAATAATAATAATAATAATAATAATATCACCAACATTACTATTACTATAATATTATCGTTTCCACTCCACGTCACCAAGACCAATCCTTACACATCAAGGATAAACACCCATAACACATCCAACACACCCACCTAAGGGCACACCAACATAAAATAATTAAAATAACACCAAAATGACTAAAATAAATAAAATGGGTGTTACACCTTTCATGAAGGTGCTGCTGGTCATGACTTAGAAGGTTGTCTTGCCTTAAAACATATTGTCAGAGAGTTAATAGAAAAGAAGATCTTGCCTTTTGATGATGTACCCCCTAATGTTAAAAGTAATCCATTACCGAATCATGGAGGGGTTAATGCAGTAGAAGAAGTTTCAGATGAAAGGATAGTCCGAGGTGTGTCAGAGATCAAGACTCCGGTAAGGTTACTTCACGAGAAGCTATTGAAAGCAGGATTGATAGATGGTACCCATAACGATTGTAAAGAATGTTCTATTGATTCTAAAGGGTGTGATGTGGTACGAGAGGACATACAAGGATTGATTGATGATGGAGTTTTGCAAGTGTGTAGAAAGGTGAGGAAGGAAGAATGTTTCGGTAATTGAGCCTGTTTTTAATCTACCAAAGAAAGGTGAGAAAGCTTCGGTGTTCAATATGACCAACAAAAATGTGAAGCCTGTTTTCAGCAAATCTGCTATTGATCAACCACGACCGATTATTATTCAGAAACCAAGACCATTTTCTTTTGAAAGCACAAAGGCCGTTCCATGGAAATATGACATGATTGTGATAGACCGAGGATCTGGGAAGGTTAGTCAGAAAGAAACAGGGAAAGATGACCAAGTTGACGTGACAAATATTGCAGGTACAAGCAAGATGACCTATAGTGGTCGAATCTATCAACCAAAGATAACAGTAGTCACTCCAAAAGAGGTTACTCCTGCTGCGACAACAAAAGACAAAGAGGTACCAAGTACTGAAGGAGACGATGAAGAATTCTTGAGGATTATCCAGAAAAGTGATTACAGGGTTATTGATCAGCTTCATCAAACCCCATCAAAGATATCAGTCTTGTCTCTCCTAATGAACTCCCCAGCTCATAGAGAGGCTCTGCAAAAAGTATTGAGGCAGACACATGTAACAAAAGATATAACTCTTGGCCAATTTGATTCGGTGATTGCCAACATTACGGCATGTAACACACTGAGCTTCAGTGATGCAGAATTGCCAAAGGAAGGACATAATCACAACCGTGTATTGCACGTATCTGTCAGGTGCCAAGAAGACACAATGGCACGAGTTTTAGTCGACACTGGATCCTTATTAAATGTATTGCCCGCAAGGTCGCTCGCAAGGTTAGCATATGCAGGGGCAGAAATGAAGCTGACATCAATGATTGTAAAGGCTTTTGACGGTTCAAGAAGAACGATTGTTGGAGAGGTAGAATTGCCAATCATGATAGGACCTCATGTGTTCGATATTACATTCCAAGTCATGGACATTAACCCAGCTTATAGTTGTTTGTTGGGACGACCGTGGATTCACGCAGCTGGGGTAGTGACTTCCACTTTACATCAAAGAATGAAATTTGTTGTGAATGACAAACTGGTAATTGTGCATGGTGAGGAAGACCTAATGGTGAGCAATCTGTCATCATTCAGGTAAATTGAAGCAGATGAAGGCGCATTGGAAACTTCATTTCAGGTACTTGAGATAGCTAATGCAGTGATGGTAGAAGATACAGTGGCAAGGAGTGGTCCATCTTTTGCATCCGCTCAAAGCATCAAGTCTACATTAGAAGAAGGTACTCCTGCAGGTTGGGGAGAGGTCATCGAAGTGAAGGCAAGATTGGGTCGCCAAGGGTTGGGTTACAAACCAACTCATATTGAAACATCAACACACACTAAAGGACGTCTGAAGACTATCCAAGAGGTGTTCATCAGTGGTGGATTCCAAGTCAACGCTATGGGAGAAGATTTTGAAGAAGAAGATATTGAGCATCTGGTGTATCATTGTGAAGCTGCTTTAGGAAATCGGGAGGCTATTGAGATTCCTGTGGTCTTTCCCATGTCGAAGTAATTTGTTTGTTTTTCTTTAACTTGTTGTTGCTTTTATCTTTAAACCTCCATAGTTGTGCCCAAGGCTATAGGATTCATTTTGTAAGGGCCCCGTGCTTTCATGAATATTATGATTAATGAATGGTTTTATTAAATCCTTTTGTTGTTGTTTCCCTTATTTGCTTTTGTTTCCATATTTAAAAAGAAGATGTCAATTTTTCTAAAAAATCATCAAAACAGTTTTCTTGATTGCTACATTTGTCTTTGTGTGTTTTAATAAATTAAGCCATTCCAACATGCAGTGATACCCCAAAACCCGTTGAATCCATTGACTTTGCTTTCCCTCCTGACTTTGACCTGCCAATTTACCAAGCCGAAGATGAGGACGAGGATTTTGAAATCCCTGATGAAATGGCCAAAATGGCATGTTATGAGCACCCAGAGTTTCAACCTCACAAAGAGTAGGTGGATGTCATTAATCTTGGCATCGAAGAAGACAAGAAAGAGGTCAAGATTGGGGCAACACTTGGGGCAGAAGTCAAGCAGCAGTTGGTGGAGCTTTTAAAAGAATATATGGATGTATTTGCTTGGTCCTATCAAGATATGCTGGGTTTGGACACCGATATAGTGGTCCACAAGTTACCGCTCCGACCCGAATGCACGCCAGTCAAACAAAAACTCCGAAGAACAAGACCTGACATGGCTCTCAATATTTGAGATGAAGTGAAAAAGCATATTGATGCAGGTTTCTTGGTAGTATCCAAATACCCTGAATGGGTAGCTAATATTGTACATGTGCCGAAAAAAGATGGGAAGGTCAGAATGTGTGTGGATTATAGAGACCTGAACAAGGCCAGTCCGAAGGATGATTTCCCTTGGCCGCATATTCATACATTGGTGGACAATACAGCTCGCTTTGCGTTTTTCTCGTTTATGGGTGGTTTATCCGGATACAACCAAATCAAGATGGATCAAGATGATATGGAAAAAACCACTTTCATTACTCCTTGGGGAACTTACTGTTACAAAGTCATGTCGTTCGGTTTAAAGAATGTCGGTGCCACTTATCAAAGAGCTATGGTAACCTTATTTCATGACATGATGCACAAAGAGATAGAAGTGTATGTTGATGATATGATCGCCAAATCCCAGAGTGAAGAGGACCATTTGAACCATTTGTTGAAATTATTTGAGAGACTCAGAAAGTATCAGTTGAGGCTGAACCCAGCCAAGTGTACGTTTGGGGTGAGATCTGGGAAGTTACTCGGTTTTATCGTTAGCCACCGAGGGATTGAGGTAGATCCAGATAAAGTTTGGGCCATTCAAGATATGCCAGCTCCGCAAACTGAAAAGCAAGTCAGAGGTTTCCTTGGAAGATTGAGCTACATATCCAGACTTATTTCCAATATGACTCCTACTTGTGAGCCCATTTTTAAGTTGTTATGAAAGGATCAAACAGTTGTTTGGAATTCAGATTGCCAGCAAGCATTTGATAAGATTAAGGGCTATCTTCAAGAGCCTCCGATCTTGATACCTCCTGTTCCTGGAAGACATCTTTTCATGTATTTAACAGTGCTCGAGAGTTCAATAGGTTGTGTGTTAGGTCAACAGGATGAGTCCGGACGAAAGGAACATGCCATCTATTATTTGAGCAAGAAATTCACCGACAGCGAGAGCCGATATTCACTTTTAGAGAAAACTTGTTGTGCTTTGGCATGTGCTGCCAGACGTTTGAGGCAGTACATGATTTGTCATACTACTTTATTGATTTCAAAGATGGACCCGATAAAGTATATCTTCGAGAAGCCCGCACAGACAGGAAGGCTCTCCTGATGGCATATGTTGTTATCAGAATATGACATCCAATATGTGGCCCAGAAGTCGATCAAGGGCAGTGTTTTATCAGAGTATCTTGCAGATCAACCAGTTGAAGATTACGAGTCTCTCAAGTTTGAGTTTCCAAACGAAGACATTATGTTGGTAAAAAATTGTGAAGAACCAGGTCCTGATGAAGGTCCTGAGCCAAGTCTTTGGTGGAAAATGATATTTGATGGTTCCTCACATTACAGTGGGCATGGCGTAGGAGCCGTTCTGATGAGTCTCGAAGGTGGTTACACTCCGTTTACAACAAGATTAGACTTTGAATGTACCAACAACATTGCCGAATATGAAGCATGTATTCTTGGCCTTGAAGCAGCTATTGACCTCAGAATCAAACTTCTCGAAGTAAGTGGAGATTCAACTCTGGTTATTTATCAAGTTACAGGTGAATGGGAGACTAGACATGAGATTTTGATCCCTTACAGAGCCTATATCATTGAAATGATTGAATATTTTGATGAGATCACCTTCAAGCATGTTCCGAGATCTGAAAATCATATTGCTGATGCTCTAGCCATGTTAGCCTCAATGTGGAAAGTCAAGTACCTCAATGATGCTACTCTCATTAGAATTGAACGCAAGACTGAGCCAGCTTACTGTCAGATGGTTGAAGAAGAAATCGATAACAAGTCGTGGTTCCATGACATAAAGAATTATCTGTTAAAGCAAGAGTATCTGGTCGATGCTACATCACTTGATAAGAAAACCTTGAGAAGATTGGCCTCTAATTCTTTCTCAGCAATGGTGTGCTCTATAAAAGAAATCATGACATGGTCCTGCTTAGATGTGTCGACAGACGGGAAGCAGAATTGTTAATGCAAGATATTCATGAAGGAACATTTGGCACTCACGCCAGTGGATATGCCATGTCCAAGAATATTTTGAGGGTTGGGTATTATTGGTTGACTTTGGAAGCTGACTGTATTCAATATGCCAGAAAATGTCACAAGTGTCAGATTTATGCGGATAAGATGCATGTGCCTCCGACATTTGTTAAATGTGTTGACATCACCTTGGCCTTTCTCTATGTGGGGCATTGACATGATTGGGGCAATCGAGCCAAACGCTTCTAATGGACACCGATTCATTCTGGTCGCTATTGATTACTTCACAAAGTGGGTTGAAGCTGCATCCTATGCCAATGTTACTCGACAAGTGGTGGCTCGTTTTATCAAAAAAGAGATTATTTGTCGATACGGAATCCCAAGCCGAATCATAACAGATAACGGTACCAATCTGAATAACAAAACCATGAAAGAGCTGTGTGGTGACTTCAAAATTAAACATCACAATTCCTCTCCTTATCATCCCAAGATGAATGGAGCTGTCAAAGCTGCGAATAAGAACATCAAAAAGATCTTGCAAAAGATGGTGAAAACTTACAAAGATTGGCATGAGATGCTGCCATTTGCCTTGCATGGGTATAGAACGTTCGTTCGCACATCAACAGGGGAAACCCCTTTCTCCTTTGTATATGGGATGGATGCAGTACTTCCTATTGAGGTTGAGATACCCTCCTTAAGAGTCATAATGGAAACCAAACTTGAAGAAGCTGAATGGGTGCGAGAAAGATTTGACCAGTTGAACCTTATTGACGAGAAACGCATGTCTGTGATGTGTCATGGTTAGATATACCAGAAAAGGATCAAGAGAGCTTTTGACAAGAAGGTTCACGTCCGAGAATTCCGAGAAGGAGAACTTGTACTCAAAAGGATTTTGCCAGTTCACAAAGATGCACGGGGAAAATGGATGCCCAACTATGATGGTCTGTTTGTTGTAAAAACAGTCTTCTCAGGAGGATCGTTAATTCTCACTACAATGGATGGGGAACAACTTGCACACCCGGTGAATTCTGATGCAGTCCGAAAATATTACGCCTAAAAGAACCCGATAAGTCGAAAACCCGCAAGGGCGGCTTATGCAATAATGGGTATCCCGCTGGATCATAACCTATGAAGGAGGTCCAGGCAAAAGTTAGGGATGAAATAAAAAAGAGATAATGAGCTCGCTAAGTTGAAAACCCGAAAGGGCGGCTTAGGCAAAAAAGAGCGTCCCGGTGGATTGAAAACCTGAAAGGGCAATCCAGGCAAAATTAGGGACAAAGGTGTTTCACTGCATCAGATGGGTCGTTACCTCTGCAGAAGATTTTACAAAGAAGTCCATTTCAACCACTCTTGTCAGAAGTAAGGTTTTGGAAAGCTTTAGTCATTAGGGGTAGAATTGTTAATGGATTAAATGTAACCTTTTTCTTTTTATGTTGCCATTTTCAATTGTAAAAGTTCCATGGAGTTCTGTCATTGAAAAACTCCCATTCTTAAATGAAATCAGTTTTGAACCTTTCTTTTTTGCAAAATTACTATTGTCTTTATTTATTTGTTATGCAAAACATCGTTTATTGTCAATGATAATTTTTGAAAGAACCAGGTTCGAATAACTTTTGAAGACTAACAAAACATAAAACACTTTGGCTTGCGAAAAGACTCGGTGGAGATCATACCTCTCGAAGTTTTAAGGTGGCAGAAACTTTGACGTGCAGTCCCAAATACATCTCCCAGTGAATGTCAGTTGAATTGACTTGATAAGTTGCTCATTCAGTCGTGTGTAGTCACCAAGATTGGAGACCCTCTCCCCAGAGTTACGTTGTCAATCCTGGCCAGCATCCCTGAAGCTTTTTTAAGCAGAGTGGGTTTATTTCCCAGAAACCTACAACACCTTTGTTTTGTGGATTCAGTGTGATTCATTGCGTCCCCAATGAAATAAATATGTTTATCTATCTTTCCCCTTGAGTCTCCAGATTCTTCTGATTCTCGTCGGAATCAACTCCTGCATACCATTAATCATTGGCATCATGGCATGTCACGTGCATTTGTCCGGCCTCTGTTTGGTCTTTGGATGTTACCTCTTGTCTTATTTGTTTCCTGGTTGTTACCGGTGGTCTTGTTTGTTGTTCTATGGGCATTCTCTGTCCTTTTGAGGTTTGGTTGTCACCAGTTTCTCTACCTCTGTTGTTACTAAGTTTATGTGTGGTCATAGGTTTTCACTGGTATCCCGCTTGTTCCTGGTTGTAACTAGTACCTTTGTATGACCTGTTGTTACTGGCATCGTTTGCTTGGTCGACACCAGCGTTTCTCCTTGAAGTCTAGTCATTACTAGCCCCCCATATCTTTTGAAGAGTCTAGTGGTAACTGGTACTGTTTAAAATCCAATCGTTATTGGTATTGAGCTCTGGTCGTCACCATATCTCTTGAAAGTCCAATGGTAATTGGCATCTCCTGAAAGTCCAGTGGTAACTGGAATTGTTGAAAGTTCAATGGTAATTGGTATATCTCTCGGAAGTTCGGTGGTAACTGGAATTGTTTAAAAAGCCAATCGTTATTGGTATCATTACTTTGGTCGTCACCATAGTTTTGAAAAGTCCAGTGGTAACTGGCGTTGTTTAAAATCTAATCGTTATTGGTATCGTTGCTTTGGTCGTCACCATAGTTTCGAAAAAGTCCAGTAATTAATGGCTCTGCTTGAAAGTTAATCGCTAATACCGAGAGTTGGTTGTTACCAATTTCCCCAGTCGGAATCCTGTATTGTATCAACGTAATCTGGAGCTCCCATTTTGTTTGGCCATCACCATCACCCCTTTGTAAGTCTAGTAGAAACTAGCATCCTTTGTTTGTTGATAGTTCTGGTCGTCACCAGTATCCCCAGTAAAACATCGCTTTCCCATTCGAATCTCGGATATCTGGTCGTCACTAGCATCCCCGTTACGTCTGGTCTTGTTTCTGTTCTTTTCCTGAAGATCCCATTCGAACTCTTTGCTATAGGAGATTCCTCAGCTGTTTATCCCCAGTGAGGTTTGGGTCTCTTTTCTTTCATTTCCCCGGTGGAGAAATGCCTTCTTCCCCAATGAAGTGTTGCCTCTTTTTTCTCAGTGAAGTTTTGTTTTCCCCGTTGAAGTTGGCGTCCCCTGTGTGAAAACTTCCCCTGAGCAGCGTCCTTAGTCATGTTTGAACTATCTCGTTTGCTTCGAATCTTACCCCGTGTGCGAGTCCCCATGAGTAGTTACTCGTTGTATTGTCCTTCTTTTATCTTTGTTCGTGTGTCTGCACCTGTCTCGCACTCAAACATCATAAAGCATCATCTAGATTCATATCATATCTGCATTTTTCCTTTTGCCTACCATTGGATCTAAGGGACAAAATTTTCGGTTCGCTATATTTAAATACCTTTCACTACGATTTCGCGAGGATTGTCATCTTTCGCCGCCATCCAGTGAAAGATATTTAAATAGGGGCAACTGTCATACCCCAAATTTTTACCCCTTAGATCTTCATCATCATTTTAGTAGCATGTCCACATGTTTATCTAACCTTAACCCTTTCCAAGTGGTCTTTGTCAAGTTACAAGAGAATTAGGGTTTTTATACAGCCGAAATCGAGGTTTTAAGGGCTGACCGGTCAATGTTTTGGATTGGTTTTCTTTGAGATTGGATCTCCACATATTTAAGAGTATTCCATTGGATCAAGCAAGAATCCAATTTGAGGTTGTCACCCAAGAGTCAAGAGCAGTAAAATTCAGGATACCCGATTAGGGTTTTTTCGAGCAAGAAAAGTCAACTGTGGTTTGACTGTTGATCTAAAAGGTGTTACAATGGTGGGATCATGGTCTATAATGTTCATATAGTTTCGTAAAGTCCATTCAAGAAGTTTCAAAGCCTCCGGAGGTCCAGAGTATCAACAGTCGACTCGGTAGCCACCGATCAGTCGTTCGGTTGACCGAAAAGTCAACTCTTCAACAATAAGGAATCTGACCTCAAGATGTGAATCAAAAATGTTCCTAATGACATATTTCATCTACCCATAAACTTTCATGACAATTGGATCAAGGGTTGAGGAGTAATCGAAAAGTCGGGAATTAGGGTTTCAAAAGGGGCAAGGCCATAACTCCTTAACCACACATCCAAATGAAGTGGTTCAAAGCTCATTAGAAAGCTCTTGACAAATCCTACAAAAGCCTCAAAGTGGTCCATGACCATAAAATGCATAGATTTGGAGTTATGATCAAATTCATTTCAAGAAGGGAAAAGGACTTAGAGAAATTTCACTTTTAAGCTTGTTTTTTAGCCACTTTGAGAGGATTTTTGGCCAAGTTCCTTTGGGAATTTGAAAGTCATGAAAACATGAATGTTTTAGAGCTATTTGAGGGCTTTCTAAAAAGTACTAGAACATTTCAATGGCATTTGTGAGTTGAGAGTTATGGATTTGGCAAGATGGTGTTTTCATACTTGAGTCCCACATTGGTAATTTTTCATAAATTCATTCTTTGGTCACTTGGATCATTTCTAAGCCTTTGAATCTTATTGTTTCTGATATTTAGATTTTTTGAAGCATTGAATTGTGAGAGTTATGCAGAGGAAGTGGAAATTTGAAGATTGGCAAGTTGGCTTGCAAGTTGTAAATGCAACATGCATTAAAATAATGAAAAATGAAAAAAGTGGAAAAGGAAGCTCTGCACCAGCCATGTTCATACTCTATTTAGCCTTACTTTAGCCACTCTAAATTCATCATTTCACTTGACTTTCAGCTTACCTCCAAGCCATGAAAACACTTTTGAGAGAGTTGATCCAAATTGCCAAACCTTTCCCTCTTAGGAAGGAAACCTCCAATCTGTCCTTTCCCTCTCATTTCCCTATAAATAGAGGACATCTCTACCTCATTCCATACATCAGAAATCTCTCAAAAAACCAAAGAAATAAAAATCTATTTCTCTTTCCTTCTTTTACTTCAAATTCACAAAATCTCCAAAATCACAAAAATACCAAAAATCTGTATTGACAGCCCAACCCCCTAAACTCATTTCCATACATTCAAACTCTCCAAAAACCTCCCACACAATCCAAAAATATGGTATAGAAAGGGTTTCAACCATTAAAACATTCAAAAACATCATTTTGCAAAATTTTAACTTTCATACCAAGCAACTTTGACCACAATGCATAAAATATGTCAACTGGTTGTCTAGACTTGTTCTTGCTGTTCTAATCACTCATACACCTCACATACATCCTATATCAACTTTCTAAAGCATTGGAAACAAGTGGTGAAGCTTATTTCTCCAACTGTTATAAGGTTTGCATTCTTGCTTGAATAAGAAGAAAACTCAAAAGCTGAGTGGCATTTAAAGTTTCTCTGGGTTTCTTGGTGTTCTAATTTGTTCAACATAGTCTACAAGAGGTATGTAGTCTATGAATCTTGTATTTTGCATCATTTTCCATGTTTTGGCATTTTTGAGAAATATGTTGAAATATGAACCATGAGCATACCAACGTTTCATGACAGCTGATCTTTGATCAATATTAATGCTTATAATCATTTGGATACATGTTTGAGGTTTATATGGATGAGAATATGTGCATATCTTGCTGCCTTGGTTTTATGACAGTTGGTGTTTTTTGATGTTTTTGCAAAATGTCATCATGATGCTATCTTTGTGAATCAAAGTATATGTGCCTAAATTTTGAGTTCTACATGACTATTAATGCATTTGTGGTGTGTATGTGCTCTCACTTTGGCTTAAAATAATTCCTACTTGAATCTCATTTATTGTCATAAAGAAAAATGCTATGCTTTTCCATGAGAAACTCAAAACCTTTTTTGGGTACCATGTACCCCAAGCTCTAGGCTCATCTTACTTGTTTTAGTGTATGAAATGTGTGTCTTGTCTTCAATAAACCTCAATGTCTGCCAATAAACAGCCCAGCTGTATTTTCAAATTGCTTTGTGCTTAGCATCAACATGACAATTTGAATTTTGAAGGAGATATGTTTGAGTTCTGAGTATGGAACCAACTGTTATTGCATATGTAATATGTGTGCATCTTTGTTGTAGCATAAGCTTCATCATCATTAAAAACAACTCATGCATCACTTTACTATCAAAACTGTTTTACATAGCATCCTACATGCCAAAACTTGCTATGATTGAAGTGTGCCTGATTTTTAAGCTTGATCACATCTAGTTACATGTTTATGATGTGTATGTATGGTTTATATGATCTGTTTCAACATGATTTGGTTGCTCACATTCAAAAATGCATTTTTAAGCCAAGTGAGCCATCACTATACCAGTTTCTGTTTTAAAAGGAATGTGTCTGAATTTTTGGTATAGAATCATCATTTAACATGTTTGAAATATGTGTGCATCATTGGTATACCATAAATATCACTCAACTTGAATCTTCCAACTTGCATCATCTTTTTTTTAATACTGTTTTTGCATTGCAGCCTACATGTCAAATCTTGTCCTGGTTGAAATATGCTTGATTATTGGGCTTGATCACATCTACCATCATGATTATAATATGTATGTATGAATGGTATGGTTTGTTTCTAAATGATTTGATGTCTCACATTCAAAATGCCTTTTTCAAGCTAAATGTGCCATCCATGTACCAGTTTCTATTTTTGATAGGAATGTGTCTGATTTTCTTTTGTATAGAATCATCATCTAGCATAACTGTGATATGTACACATCATAGGCATACCATAAAGTTGCTCATTTTTGAAATTTCCAACTTGTACCACCAAAACAGTTTGTATTTCATACATTCAGGCCATACCTGCAGTTGTGGAATCAATTCTTATTTTGTTTGGTTTGTGTTCATTTTCAGATTGTAGTATCATTGAAAAGCTTTATTTAAAACTTGTGTGTAATGAGTGCTTGACATGATTATGCTCAAATCTGCCATGAACTTCTCCTTGCATTTCAAAAATGTCAAAATTGCAGCTGTTGGACCATTTCTTGTTTTACTTGGTTTGTGTTTAATCTTGCATCATAGAATCATCAAAAAGCTTGTTTATGACTGGTGTATGATGACTGTTTGGTGTGAATATGCTAAAACCTGCCATAAACTTCATCTCACATTCCTAAATGCCTTTTTTGCAACTTCAGACCATGGAATCATCAATCAATATGTGTGTGACCTGTGTGTGATGTTTATCTGTTGAGAATGTGCTTAGGATCTATTTTGACTTTCCTCATGCATTTCAAAAATGCCAATTTGTCATTAGCAAGCCATTTTCATTTCAGTTTGTTTTGAAGCTAATCCATGTGCCTAGAATCTTTCGTTGACATATTTAAAGTTTGTGTGTGTGATTTGTTTGGTCTGAATGTGTACTGAATCATGCCTTGAACTCATCTTTCATGTCAAAACTCAAAAGAGAAAGTGCTATCGTTGTAATACCCCAAATTTTACCCTTTCTTTTTTATTTTTATTTTAAATTCTTATTAACTTAATAAATTAACCTTTTTTTTTAGATCTGGTTTTTTTAACTAATAATAATTTAATTATCCTTTTTTATAACTTTACTAATGTTTGTTTATTAACTTTTTTTCTATTTAGTTTATTTATTTAAATCATTTTAAGTTCTTCTTACTAACTTTTACGATTTAGATTAAAATTTAACTTTTTTTTCTTCTTTTGTTCAAGAGTAAATTTTTATAACCTTTTTTAATTAATTTCTAACACATTTTTTAATCAAATTCTATTACCTTTTTAAAATTAAATATTTTTTCTAACTTTTTTTAAAAGATAAATCCTTTTTCTAACCCTTTTTTAAAGTTAAAATTATTTTTTTTCTAACTTTTTTAAAATTAAAAATTTTTTTTCTCTAACTTCTTTTTAAAATTAAATCTTTTTTTCTAACTATTTTAAAAATTAAATCTAACCTTTTTTTTATAAATTAAATCTATCCTTTTTTTTATAAATTAAATTTATCCTTTTTTTTTTAAATTAAATCTAAATCTTTTTTGACACCATCCTTTTTCAAATTAAAATTCTAAATTCTTTTTAAAATTAAATTCTAACGCCCTTTTCTTTTTCTTTTTTTTTAATTCTAAATTCCTTTTAAAATGAAATTCCAACAGTTTTTAAAATAATTCTAACACTTTTTTTTTAAATCAACATTCAAATGTTTTATTTTAAAATTCTAACTCATTTTTTTAAACTTAAAACTCTAATTTTTATTTAACTTGAAACTCTAACTTTCTTTGCTAACATTTTTAAATTTAAATCCCAACACTTTTTTTTATCAAATCCAATCACAATAAATCACAGATGGAGCAAAATCAAATCAATCAGATCATATCATCATCATGAGAAAATCAGATATAAATATCAACATCACCATCATTGAATCAAATCTGAAATCATCATAAAAATTCATTCAAATCAAATCAGAGATTGAAAAAGATTGAGATATTCAAATCAAATCTGAGATTGAAAAAGATTTAAAAAAATCAAGTATAAAAGGACCCTCAGGAGCAACAAAACGGGGGATCGAAGCATCAAAAACTCTTACAGTCTTCATCAAAAGTAACTAACTCTTCTTTTTTTTAATTTCTAATCTTTTTTATATCTTTTTTCAAAATTTCTACCATTTTTTCTTAATTAAAATTCTAACATTCTAACTCTTTTTAAATTAAAACTCTAACTGTTCTTAGTTAATATTTCTTTTTTTCTTTTAATATAAAAATTCATAACTTTTATGTTAAAATTTCAAGAAACTTTTTTTTTAAAAATTCAAAGTTCTAACTCACTTTTTAACTTTTAATGCTAACTCTTTTTTTATTAAAATTCTAACCTTTTCTCTTTTATTTTCAAACTTTTATTTTTATTTTCTAACCTTTTTTTAAAAACCAAATTTCGAAGTTCTAATTTTTTTGCTAACTTTTAATTCTAACTTTTAATCTATTTTCTTTTTCTTAATCACATTAAAAACTCTAACTTTTCCAAATCTCACAAAAAAAAAACCTAATTCCATTCTAACTCTTTTCTAATTACCTAAATTCTCATCGTCTCAAAACGTTCATCACTTAACTTCTAATTATCGTCAACTCCAATTTTCATCCTTCATTCCTAACAGTATTCTTGATTATCCATGAACCTGTTCACTAATATTTATTTATTTATTTTTGTATTTATTTTTATATTTGTACATAATCTGACATCATCGTTGCTATTTCATATTCCATTATCACTTGTATATTATCACTATCTTCATTGTGTATCAATTTTCATTGTTTATTAATTTTTTGCTACCATCCTCATTTTTAAGATTCAAATTTCTAATTTTCTTCTTGTTTCGTTAAAATTATAATTTTCTACTTAAATTCCTAACATTCCCGTCTAATTTTTCGTCTAACCCCGTATAATAACAGTCTCTGTTTGTTTTGGTTTTTTTGCAGCTGACTAAGTTCAATTGATTTTATTTTCAGTTTAAATATTCAATTATCATATTTGTAACTGCTTATGGAGTGTAATTTTGCGAGACAATTGTCGCATTTATCTTTCCGCACTTTATGTTCTGTCATTGTATGTTTATCGCGTCTTTACCAATAATCTCACTCTTCCGAAGGAATTAGGTCTAGCCGTTTGACCGCCGTGTCAATAGTCCTCACCTTCAACCCTTACACCTTTTCAACCCTAAATTTTCATACATGTCTCGCTGTGGACAAAATTACCATTTTACCCCTAGCATTAGGTCAAAGAGCTGCCGCGCTCATTTTAGGGTTTCCCGCCGTGGAATCCCTAACCTAACCTAACCCTAATTCGCTTAACAATTCAACATAGAGATTTGGAGTTTCTACACTCCGCGTAAGCGTGTCCTTAAGACATGTTTATTCCCCTTGAGACCTTGACCACAGTCAAGAAGTCTCTAACCTCCCTTTTGAGGGGAACTACGATTACTCTGATTCCACTCCCGTAAGGATACGTAGGCACAAGATGCGATGTCTTCCCGAGTAAACTTAGAATTAACCCCTTAGGTTTATTTTCTCACTTTTAATCCCTTTGTACATATACCTTAAGCAAATAAATAAAGCAAATAGTAAACATCTGAACAAAAGGTTCCTGTAGAGTACTACAGAAGTTTAGGGTGCTAATACCTTCCCTAAATTTAACCAACCCCCGAACCCTAGATCTTTCCCCGTATTGTGTTTACGATGCAAAATAGGTTTTCCCTCTTTTGACCTTTTCCTTCGGATAAATCAAAGAGCGGTTGTGAATTGAATTGCGATTCAAACTCATTAATAGTTTGTGATCCTATTTCCACCGCAACAGAAAATGGCGACTTCACTGGGGACTTTCTAAACTTTTAAGGGTTACCCCTAATTTGTTCATGTTTATTACTATTTGCTTTACTATTCATTTACATGTATATATTGTACTCTGATTTTGGGATGGTTCCTTGTGTTGTGAGATAAGTCCTACGCCCGGACTAGTGACATTATTATAGGATGGGGATATATTCGATGAGGCTTATAGGGAGTTGAATCCCGACCAAGCTGATTCGAGAATCACCGCTCAGTTGAGACCTTTTCGAAAATGGTTCGGTTGAACGAGTAATCGTGAAAACTTTTTCCATGGTCGATTGGAGTCTGTGATATTGAGGACCGTAGTACCTTAACACCACCTTGGCCTTATTTAGGACGTAGTGCGGGAGCTATGTGGGAGTAATCCTACAATGGTTGCTACGCGATACTACACTCAAAAGAGGTTCTCTTGAGAATATTATTAACCCCCGAGTCAGTCGGAAGGTTGATAATATCCGAAAGATGGGCTGATGACTTTGGGCACTTTTTAGAACCTTGTTCTGCAGGTACAACTAACCTATAGTACACTCCTTTTCGGGATGGGTAGACCTTAACTCCGCTCACATACCTTTAACCTAGGACTTTGTGTGTTTTCATGCATTGCATCCATAAAGCATCATATTACATTAAGACTTCATGGAATTCAAACTCTATTTATGAACATTGCAGGATACCATGGATCACTCTAGGAAGCATACTTTGAAATTTACTTTTAAGGGTTTTAATTTGGAAGTCCTAGAGAAGCTAAGAGATTTGGTTCAAGATCAAGAAAAGTTCCAAAACAGATATGGAAGGCTATTGTCTTTGTTGAAGGTTCAAGTAAACGAAGGACTTCTTGCGACTTTGCTACAGTTTTATGATCCAGATTATCACTGCTTCACCTTTCCAGATTATCAGCTTTTACCTACCTTAGAAGAGTACTCTCAGTTGGTGGGATTACCTATCTTGGATAAGTCTCCATTCCCTTTCTTGGAGGAAGACCCTAAAGAACGAGATATTGCTAAAGCCATTTGTCTAAGGATATCTGATGTCAAAAACAATATGATCACTAAAGGGGGGATCTCCGGTTTTCCCAGGGACTTCCTAATTAAGAAAGCCCAATTTTATGCCGATCATAAAGACATGTTTGCCTTTGAGACAATATTTGCTTTGCTTATTTATGGGTTGCTGCTTTTTCCTAGTTTTGAGGGGTTTGTGGACCTTAATGCAATCAAGACCTTCATGAGGAGAAATCCAATTCCAACGCTATTGGGTAATACTTATCATTCAATACATCTCCGAAACTTTCATGGTAGAGGAATGATTACATGTTGTGTGCCATTACTATACAAGTGGTTTGTTTCTCACCTACCCAAGTCCGGTCCGTTCTGGAGACCTAATCAAGAACGTTGGTCGCAAAAAGTTATGGCTTTAACTCACTCTGATATTGATTGGTATAATCGCATGTACGATGGGGTATCGATCATTGATAGTTGTGGAAAATTCAACAATGTGCCTTTGCTTAGTTTCAATGGAGGAATTAGCTACAATCCAGTCTTAGCTCGCCGACAGTTGGGATACCCCTTGAAGGAACCGCCTAAAGGTATTCATGTGGAGAAAATCTTTTTCAAAGACGACAAAAAGCTTCAAGATCAGATTCTATCTTCTTGGAATCATCTGCATAGGAAAGACAAAGAAAGTTTGGGAAGACCTAATTGTGCGTCCATGGAACCATACCTTCAATGGGTCCGAGGAAGAGCTATTGAGTTGAAGATGCCATACTCTCGCCAAGATCCTTTACCTCAAAGAGAAGAACCTGTCCAGTATTTCATGACTGAAGCTGAGACTTTGAAGATCACTTTGAAGAGATCTCAACGTGAAACAGAAGCATGGAAGAACAAATACCATGTGATGTCCAACGAGTACGAAGAACTTCAAAAGCAGATTCAGTCGAAGAATGATGAGATACAATCCTACAAGAAGAGGAGGCTCTACGAATATTTATTTTCCTCCGACTCTCCGTCTGCTCACTGAAGTTGTGGAAGATGCTTCTCTAGGATTTTCTAGGCTTTTATTTAGTTATTTTGGTTGCAAGAATATTATTTGTCTTCAATAAATTAATAAAAGTTTCCTTGGTATTCCGCAATATTCGTAAATGTTTGAATTCCATGAAATCTTCATTTGCATTCACATTTTTAGCATCATACTTTTGCATTGCATGTGTCTCCCGGTTTCTCATACGCGGTTTTCTCACCTTCCAGTTTTGTCACCCTAAGTTCTCTGCATCAATACGACCCTTCAAAAGGATGGAAGATCAAAACCAAGAGATCAACCGTGTCAGCCATGAACTCGAAGATCTTCGAGGAAGTGTAGGGCAGATTTTAGAGATGTTACGAGCTCTTAGTGTGAAGGTGGATGCTCAGTCTAATGTTGTTTCCGAGACTACTAATACTGTTGTGGAATCTCAACCAGCTGTTATTGTCGAGAATGTACCTCCTCACGGTCTTCAATCCGGTTTGGTGCCTCCTAGTGCTCAACCAACTCGACGAGCTACCCCTCCAAAGTGCAAAACTCCTAACTCCGACCATGGTAAGGGACCTGCACGTTCGAGGAACCGCAAAATGGCTACTCCTCAACCTTGGCAACATCAGCAGAGTTATGCTCAAGGTTATCCGTTTCCATATGTCCAACAACCCTATGTAGCTACGGTTGCACCTCCTTTCAATCAGCAGTTTCCTACTTACCAGCCTGTGCAGTCAGCTCTGGTATATCAAGCACCGGTTCATCAACAACCTTCCGGTTATCCGCCCATGCAAGTTCCGGTCAACAGTCAACGAGTGCCCAACGCTCCTGTTCACCAACAATCACAGAATCAGGTTCCTTATCCCCGTAAGAGGCAGTATAAGCCTTGTCCTCCAATTCCGATAACTTTCACTGAGTTATACGCCCATTTGGTACAACAAGGTCTGATTATCACTCGTGCTTCGGGTCATCCGCCTAATCCGTTACCTGCAGGTTACAACGCGGCCGCTCATTGTTTATTTCATGAGGGTGCGCCCGACCATGATCTAGAGAATTGCTACGCTCTTAAGAACTTTGTCAGAAATTTGCTAGAAACAAAGAAGTTGTCTTTTAGCGATGCTCAGCCGAAGATCGAGACTCCTCTCGGGGTTCCCCGCTTGTCAAATTTAAATTCTGCAAAGCATGTTATTACCTCAGCAAATCAGTCGAATCCAGTGATCATTCAAAGGCCTAGCTCGCCTCATTTCAGTAACCCTCAAGATGATATGACCGGGATCAACAAAGAATCTGGGAAAGTTATTTTGAAGCAACGACTGAAAACTGTTGAAGATGTGACCAGCATAACTGGGGCAAGCCATGACAACTCACAGTGATCATAAACCAGACGTCCTTTCCATTGAGGCTCCACCAAAGGAAACTGTTACTCTTGAATGCAAGATTTCATAAACATTTAGAAGGATTTTTCCGACAGTTCATTTGTTTATTTATATGTATTTCTCTTTGATTAAGCATATTTAGCGCTGTCGCTACTGCGAAAATCGGCGCCGGCTTGACAGGAGAGTCGCCACCGTGCGTTATTTATCCCTCAGAGCGGGAAAGGAAACGCTCGAAGTAAACCTCGCAAAGACGGGAAAAGGTATGGTCATCGCAACCAAAACCTGGATTCGGGAGTCGGTTACGCAAGGGGAAGGTATTAGCACCCCTCACGTCCATCGTACTCGATGGGATCCACGCTTGGTGTTTATAGGTAAAAGGGTGTGTTATCTATCTACGCTACTGGCTGGTCTGAAAAGAAAATAAAAGGATAGGACTCGACAGAACATACGGTGTTCTGGGCCTACGTATTCCCTCGTGCAATGGGAAAGTCAGAGTCAACGTAGTTCGACTTCCTACGTCTAAACGGGGGAAAGGTTGCTCGCCAGGACATCGCGTCCTGTGCCTACGTACTTTCATCTGGTATGAAAGATCAGAGCAAACGTAGTTCGGCTAACTACGGGTAAACAGGGGCTCTCACACAGCAGTGAGAAAGCAAACTGGTCTCTAAGGCTCGGGAACCTACAAATACGATCTGGTCTCAAATGCACTCAGGCAAGAGAAAGGGATAACAATTAGTTGTTAGCGGGAAAGTCTCGATCGCACAGCCGCGAGAGAACTAAAGTTAGTCGTTAGTGTGCTCGCTAGGATATCGCATCCTATGCCTACATATCTTCGTCTGGAACGAAGAATCAGAGCAGCTGTAGTTCAGCTAACTACGGGTCAAGCTACTCAAAAGCTCCTACAGAAAGGAAAGGGAAACCCTAGAACTATAGCTGAGAAACAGGGGAATCTACCTACTGCTATCACACCTGGTTGACCCTCCTAATGTCTATCATAACAACTCCGCAGCGGAGAAGTCAGAGCTCCTAAGGGATCATGGCAACAGGATTAAACCACAAACAAGAAACTGCAAAGTAAAGGAATACTGAAAATATGCATGAATGCAACAACTAAACAAACAAGGCGCAAAGGCCGCAAACCACAGAGGCAAGGGAGCTCAGCTCTACCAAATACCAACAAGCAAAGCCACGCAATAACAAACAAGAAGAAGGAGGACCACCTCAACTTCTCATGCACACAAAGTCTACTTCTAAGATGCACCTATTCAGAACTATCTAGATGAATACCTAAGTCTAATGCAACATAACATCACACAAGTCAAACAATACAAAGAGACTAACCCTGAGCAAGGCCTTTATCTACAAAACAAGAAGCTACTCCTGGGCAAGGCCCCTGAGACAACTCTTAATCTATCTCTAAACAAAACTCTATACAGCACCCTAAGCAAAAATCTAAGCAACAACTCTAATCAAAACCCTAAGCAAGAGGAATCAATCCCAGTCTCCAAGCTTCAGAATAAGCTTACCAGAGAAAGGAAGCTAAGCAGACAAGCCCATAGTGCTTTCCTCAGGAAAGTACCAGGAGATTACTACTCAGGAGTCATATCCTATGCGGCTCGACAACTGTGATCAGTTTACGTTCCTCCTCAGGAGAAATTAAACTCACATGAAGGCTCCGGCGTCACTGGATATTTGAGAAAGAAACCTATATGCACTAAGGGAACTAAGTGAGCAGACTCATAGGACCTTCCTCAGGAAAGTACTAGGAGGCTGACACTTAGGAATCGTATCCTACGTGGCTCAACAACTGTGATCAGTTTACATTCCTCCTCAGGAGAAATTAAACTCACAAGTTGGCTCCAACATCACTGGATACTTGAGAAATCCTAGATAAACTAATGGAACTAAGTGAATAGACCCATAGGACCTTCCTCAGGAAAGTACTAGGGGGCTTCCACTTAGGAATCGTATCCCATGTGGCTCAACAACATGTGATCAGTTTACATTCCTCCTCAGGAGAAATTAAACTCACAAGTCGGCTCCGACATCATTGGATACTTACGAAAGAGGTGAGAAGAAAGAATGAAAGTCATTCATAGTGCCTTCCTCAGGAAAGTACCATAAACTCCTTTCAAATTTCAGGATCTCGAACCTCGCAAACAGACAACAAGCTCCTAGACTAAGCCTCAATCCACTGCATCTTTGCAAGCTCCAGCAGGACTGCCACCAGCTCCTACCTTCAAGAAGAACCCACAGGCCAACAAACCTCAAGGAACTATCTCTGAAGTTCAACCACAGTTGAACTTCACAGTCAGAAGTCATCAAGACTTCTCCTATCTTCAGGCTCAGACAAATCACATCAGGACACTCTACAAAAATCTATCAAAAATCTAATGGGAGACCTACATGGCTCTAGGATAACCTACTGAAAAATCATAACAAAATTCAACACCAGATGAAAGAACTAAAATCAGCAACACAGACATATCCACAGACCAATTATTCAAACATCAATAACAGTGAAATAATGCAATTAAAATGAAAATGCATGATTAAGCTAGTGTTTTTATACTATAAAATTCTACACTGAATCACGAGTCTTCGGAAAAAAGAACGGAATTATTTGACTAAATCTACCATTTTTTATGAATTTTCTAATGATATGCATGCATTGAAAATATTAAAAAACATCAATTAATTGGAAAATATGCAAAAAATAACAAACAAAAATAAAATGCCATTTTTATTTTCATTTAATTTTCTAGGAATTATGAGGTAATGGTAGAAAAAAGAATGATTAAAAAACAATTATTTACATTTATTTATGATTTATTTACATGAAAATATAAAAGGAAGAATAAAAGAAACAACCTGGGGGTTCAAACGGCAAGAGTTTATGGGTTATTTCTAGCTGGGCCCTGAAGGAGGGGGTGTGAAAAGCAATTAGAGCGCAGGGCCCAAGCTTAATATCCAGAAAAAACAAAAAAAACTGGACTGAGCGCAGGGGGGTGCAGCGCCAGCAATTTCTTCAGTTATTATTATTACTGGGCTCAAATGAGGGGGTGTTAACAGCAATTGGGGCCTAAGGCCCAACTCAATTCTTCCTGATCTCACACACGGGGGGGTAACGAGCAATTGAGAGGGTGTAGTGTTCAGAAACACGCTTGGGCTTAGCCCAACGTCCAAACCCTAATCCAATTATATGCTAAACAAAACCTAATTCTTCCCCAACCCTAACTACTGTTCACCCTTGAACTTCCGCCGTTGCCCTCTCGTCTCCCCCAACTCCCTTTCTCTGCAACTCCTCTCAGCCTTACACCATTCCCAGAAAGAAGAACCCTAACCAGACTTCACACCTCTCTCACACTCAAATGAATCAATACGAAATCTCACCGTTCTCTCACAGATCAAACCCAAACCCTAATTGAATTAAGATAACATCCATCAATCACAGCAAACGGAAAGGGGAAGACGAACGAAATCAAGTGAGCGTACCTGGGTATTCAATGGAGAACTTGACGAATTCACGATCCTGCGCGTAGATTCTGGGAATTTGAAGGTGTGGAGATCTACAGCGGCGGCGTTCGTATGACGAAGATCAACAAAGATCTTAAAATGGAAAGCAAGTTGTGGACGTTCTTGAGACGCTTTGGAGATGTTCACGATCTGGAAAACCTGGGGATTAGTTCGCCTTCTTGGAAGGACTTTTCTGAAGACGCTATAGGTGAAGGTTGGAGCGAAGAAATCTGGAAATCTCCTGGAGGATTGAACGCGATTGGAGTTTCTGGAACTGTTGCTGAGGAGGATGAACGTCTGAGGATCTATGGAGGATGAAGATTTGAGTGGATTCTGGAAAAATTTGTATGAAGGTTGATGTTGTTCTGGAAAAAATTGATGAAGGTTGATGATCCCGGCGAGGTGGAGACGGTGGAGAACGAAGGAGATAGGATGATTCTGGAGATTTTGGTGGTTCAGGTGGTGGCCGGAGTTGGTTGGGTTGCCGGCGGTGGGGGGTTCACCGGACTTGCATGCCGGTCATGGGAGTTTCCGGTGAGGAGGTGAGGGGAGGACAGGTGGCGCGCATGCGCAGAGAGAGAGGAAGTGTGGGACAGCTGTGTAACACGTGTGAGAGTCTGGGGGCTTCTCTGAGCTGTGGTGGCGTGCTTTCTACGAAACGCGTGGGACCTCCCTGCAGTTAACACGTGGCGTGCCTATTTATTACACTCAGAGTCGTTGGAAGCTTCCAGAAGCTTCTGGGACTTGCTGGGAGATGCTGGACGAATTGGGCTTCTTCCTGGACCTTTCTGAATTATTTGAGAACTGGGCCTTAACAAAAAGGGCACCTCTGGGCCCATACGGACAATGAATGAAAAAACTGTAAAAAAAAACTGAATTTTAATAAAAAAACAATTAATCCTATCTAATTAATACCAATTAGCATCTAATTAACCAATGATTAATCCTAATAAAATCTAACAAATTCAATTAAATCCTAAACAAAAAGATTTAAATCCTAATTAATTCTATATCAACCTAATTAAATCTAAAAAAATCAATTAACCTAATTAAACTCTAAAAAGTCAATTAACCTAATTAAACTCTAAAAAGTCAATTAAAGTCTAATTAATTCTATATTTCTATTAATTCTATTAAACTTCTACCATTATTTAAAACTAGTAAATCTATTTAAGACTATAATATTTCCTATATTATCTAAACAACTATTAATTTCTATTAACCCTAATTTGTCATTCTATTTAATATGCTAAGAAAAATTCACTAATATTCTAAAAATGATAAAAGCTATTTAAATTCTATTAAAATCTATTTAAAATATTCTATAAAATTCTAAAAAAGAGGATTAAGCTATTAAAATATTCAAAAGCCCTATTTAAATTCCAGAAAAATCTATAAAGCCTGTTAAAAATTCACAAAAGCCTATTAAAACCCTAAAAATGCAGATGAATGCAAATGACTGCCATAAAAGAGCGCACGAGACCAGATCGAATCGAACAGAGATCCCCGGGCATCCGAATATCCTCAAAATCACTGTGCAAGCTAAAAATCACCGAGGAGCGCACAATTTCCTGAAAATAAAACCCTGGTGATCTGGACTGGGTCTGCCATATCTGATAGACAAAAATCAAGCTGTAAACTCTGATATCCCCTGCTTGTGCACAAAAATCATACATCTGAGCTGTGAATATGAAATTAAACCATGAGTCAGATAGGAGAATCAGTTGGTCAAATTTTAGGGTGCAACAGCTGCCCCTATTCAAGCGACTTGGACCTGAAGGGTTTGAAGAGCACTCAGCCTTCAAACATTCAGAGGTACGAGACGGTTGAATACAAATAAAACCCGAAAATTTGCCAACCGCGAGCATATACTGTCAACTGCTTGGGGAATAAAGTCCAGAAAACCAAGTCCAGTCATTGCGGCACCAAACTGATTAATCATCTGATAAAGAACTCCTGATTTGAATACCCGTTGCCTGTGATACCCCATATAACAAACCCTGAGGGCTGCAACAACATACCTGATTCTTTCACATTGCCTACTGATAGGCAGGAAGAGAAATATACTCACATCGCCCAAAGATGGACGGGAAGACATAATCTCCGTACTCACATCGTTTAAGGGTAGACGGAAAGACACCATTAATCTCCATATGCACATCGTCTAAGGGTAGACGGGATCATCCTGATTGATGAAACAAATCAATTCACATCGTCTAAGAGTAGACGGGATCATCCTGATTGCATACTCACATCGTCTAAAGATAGACGGGAAGAAATAATCTCCAAATTCACATCGTCTACGGGTAGACGGGAAGACACCATTAATCTCCATATGCACATCGTCTAAGGGTAGACGGGATCATCCTGATTGACGAAACAAATCAATTCACATCGTCTAAGAGTAGACGGGATCATCCTGATTGCATACTCACATCGTCTAAAGATAGACGGGAAGAAATAATCTCCAAATTCACATCGTCTACGGGTAGACGGGAAGACACCATTAATCTCCATATGCACATCGTCTAAGGGTAGACGGGATCATCCTGATTGATGAACAAATCAATATTCACATCGTCTAAGAGTAGACGGCATCATCCTGATCGATGAACAAATCAATTCACATCGTCTAAGGATAGACGGAAAGACACCATGATCTCCATATTCACATCGTCTAAGGATAGACGGGAAGTCACCATAATCTCCATATTCACATCGTCTAAGGATAGACGGAATCATCCTGATCGATGAACAAATCAATTCACATCGTCTAAGGATAGACGGAAAGACACCATAACGCAATTCAACACCATCCTTCGAATTTCAGAATCCCTCTGTCTACGGAAATTGATGGAAAGATCAATATCTTTGAAGGGGCCACATCGTCAGTATGGACTGACGGGAAGAAAACCACTTTTTAAAGAATCATGTCGTCAATAAGAATCAACGATCACGCAAACTGAACATTTTTCGAAGAGCCTCGCCATCAATAAGGATTGACAGTCAGAAAAGTACCTCTTGAAACGTCATCTCATCCAATAAACAGAAAGAGAACCAACATTCGAAATCCTTTTGAAACCCCTCAACAACTAAGGATAGCCGGAGAAGACTCGCTGGGGAAACACCTCATCATATGTATGATCTGGCAATAAGAAACCCGCTGAACAGTAACTCGAAACTTCACATCGTCTACTGATAGACGGAAAGAAAAGCCACTTGCTGGAGAAACTCTATTTTGAACCTTATTGAAAATCAACCAAAACTTCACATCGTCTACTAATAGACGGGAAGGAAAGCATATCCTGGGGGAAACCCCTTCTTGAAACCTTACTGCGACCACCCGCAACTTCACATCGTCTATGGATAGACGGAAAGAACCACATTCGCACTCAAGACGTCTAATGATAGACGGAGAAGTCCATTCATTGGAGGAACACATCGCCAATATGAATTGACGGGAAGAAAAGCTTGTCGATATCAGATGACTGCTTGATCAAAGCACAACTATCGTTGCATGATCTGAGATACAAATAATCTGCTGAACTGTCTGAATACTGTTGCTGGATACATGCCCCTGAGCTGATCACAGAGTAATTCACGCGTCATGTGAGGCTGATAGAAAACCTGACTTACGCTTCGTATGCATATGCAAATGTTTTAATCTTTCTACAGCGTAATGCTCCATCCTGGATGGAAATGCTACGCATTTTGACCATGCTATGCAAGTATGATGCAAGTATGATGATGCATGCAATATGCTAGTGCAGGCTCGAGCTGCCGGAGAAGCCGGGTACAGAAAACCGCTTCAGCAAAATAAATGCTGAAGGCGAGGCCAACTCTGCTGGGGATAAACTGGATATCACTGAATCGTCCTAGCAAAATAAATGCTGGGAGAGTGAAATCAACTCTGCTGGGGATATTAGGAACTTAACCGAACACCCCGACGAAGTAATACCTTGGTGGGGAATATAACTCCGTTGTGAAATAGCAGACGTGCTGAATATGATTAGACTCCTCTGGGAATAACTTACCCATACCAATGACAAATTGGTCTTTGCTGGAGAAAATAGAGGGGGTCTTCCTGCGCGCTGATGAAGCTCGGATCTGAAAACTAATGTGCCGACACGGATGGGCTTCACAGTGATTGCCAACATGGGTTTGAGCTCTTAAGCTTATCTTACTGGGTCAGGTACAACTGACGCTGGAAAACATTCTTCCTGAATACTCAACCTTTCAGTGGAGAGTCAAGGGATAGTAACACGACTTCCCGCATTTGTCTCGCTCCCGAAAAATCAACTGCATCTGCTCAAATAACTCCGAATGACCCTGTAGGTACGGAGAACAACAATCCTTTTGCTTCTGATATACCCCAGCTTACAGGACATCTGTGTGGGTAGTCCTTGAAAGGAAATCTGCAAATCTGTTGCCTCGATGGTCTGATATAACGTGCCTCAGCGTTCTGAACTTCTGAGAGATACTTCACCTTGAATGCTTCTCGAGTAACTTCTGCGTGCTTAAGATGGTCTGCCCCTGACTGCAATGACCTTGCCCCTGATTATCTGATTCAGAGTAGTGCCCTCTGACTGCGGCGTATTTGCCTGAATCTCAACCTGATTGCCCCAAAATAACTGACTTCGAAAAGCTGACCTGACTGGGGATCACAATAAAGCTTGCCCCTGCTCTCGGAACATTAGGGCGTTCTGCATTCTACCTTGACCATACTTTCCATTGTAGGAAACCTTTCTGCTGTCAAGCGCTTACTCGCAAGTAAAACAAATTGTTCTGCATAAAAGATGTATTAATGAAACACATATGACAGCTTTGACATCCAATCTGTTCACTGGGAAAAGGAAAAACAGTTTATGGCATATGATGCATAAAACATTTATCAGCATCAGTATCAACATGGTAAGAGGAACCTTTTTAGGAGTCAGAATCGACGCGACCTTTACCGGAGTATGCTTTCGAAACAACCTGCTTCAATTAGGACTTTTGAAGGTTGTAACATGGTCAGGTTCACGGTTTTGAAGGAAAGGATAAAGGCTCAAAGTTTACTTTAACCCACCCATTCTCCTTGATGTTCTCCCATCCTACGTTCAGCTAATTCAACCTTAGCGCTCACCTCTCAGAGGCTGAAAAAATAGGAATGATAGTTCGAGAAACTTTTGGATTTTGGAGTGACAGCCACTCACTCTTCGTCTTTGACATTTGTGGTCACACGACTCGTATTTCCCTCGAGGATTTTTCTTTTGATCCTTTTCATCTTTTCCTCTTCATATCCCTAACTTTTGCCTGGACTGCCTCCTTTTGAGTTTCTTTTGTTTTTTTAAGTCCAGCGGGATGCCCTCATTTTTGCCTAAGTCATTTGTTTTGAAGTTTTCTTGACTTAGCGGGCTTTTGATTTCTTTTTTTTCGTTTTTTGCGGACGAGTCGTGTGACACTGGTTGTCTGATTCTTTGGGGAATGATGTGGCTGTCCCACTCTTGATTGAACCATTGTGGTCTTTTAGGCACGATCTCTAGGGGTGTGATCGATCCTCGAACGGACACTCCTTTTGCAATTTAGACCCTCGGTCAAATTAGCTAACACCTACCCTGCCCCATGTTAAGATTGAGGGTTTTTCGTTTTCAGAAAGAACTCCTACTACAAGGCTCAAAGGGGTTGACAAGGGATTATCTTCCTTATATCTCCGGTGTTTAGGGATTTGAAACAATGCCTGTACATCATCAGCAGGTTTATTTCAAAAGCATACAATCGGAATTTGCATGTCGGTCATTTTCGTCATCCTCCCCAAATTCTTCTTAGCCAAACGTTGGACATTTGCAAAAACAATTAGTGAACACGACTGGATTCAATCAAAACATGCATATTTATTTCATTATCATCAATTTGAATGAAAACAACAAGTTTTACAAACAGGCTTACGAATTCAAACAGGAAAGCAACTACAAATGTAAAGAAATGACAAGCTAAAACAAAGGAAATATGCTAGCTTCCGAGAACCGGGCTTTTGCATCTGCCCTGCTGCTGAACCAGCTATCTTTATTAGAGGCAATTCGATGCTGTCCTGATCTGCTTTCAACGACCTAACCTCTTGGCCCGAAGCTGATTGCTGCACTATCAAGCAAATCCTGCACTTGGTGCTTAAAAGCATGGCAGCCTTCTATATCGTGACCCGGGGCTCCAGAATGAAACTCACAGTGTTTGCTTGCATCATAACCAAACGGGGGAGTTCCCGTTATTGGTGCCAGAGTTCTTTTCTCTACCAGATTCAATCCCAACAATGTCTGCAACAACTCGGCATATGTTGAGGGAGGCTTCTCGAACGCTCTTCTCGGTTTACTACCCTGGAATCTTCGTTGAGCCTGCTGTGCCCCCTGCTGAGGCTGCTGCTGCTGGTGTCGGGTTGACCCTTGAACACCCTTTGTAGCAAATGCAACATCGGTTTCTTGACCTTCAATGTACTGATTAACGCTCTCCTTATGCTTAACCATTTTCTTTCTTAGATCTGCCCCAGGAATAGGCAACAGTTGTGGGCCTGGAGATTCTGACACCATGGAGTCCAGGATACGCTTCTGACCCACTGCAGCTTTGGAAACATCTGTCATCTTAGCATCGACTGAGACAGGAGCAATATGCAAAGCTACGCCGCCCGGCGTGAATTCAATATCGTGCGAGTCAATCAGGTCTTGAACATTGTGCTTAAAAGCATGACAACCCTCGATGTCGTGTCCGAATGCCCCAGAATGAAATTCACATTGCTTGCTGGCATCGTACCCTTGAGGAAACACTCTCGTTGGTGGTGCCAACGTTCTCTTCTCAACCAGATTAAACCTCAATAAGATCTGCAAGAGCTCAGCATAGGTCATAGGTGGTGCCTCAAATATTCTCCTTGGCTTTCCTCCCTGGATCCTCCATTGAGCCAGATGCATCTTCTGTTGCTGCTGCTCAGGTTCCACATGCACAGGTGGCGCGAGCTTCTTCATTGCGGCTTCAAATAGTTGATCGTCTTCTTTCCTAAGCACATTCTTGACTACCTCCATGATCAAGCTCATTTGGGTCTTCAGCTGACTATTTTCCTCTTTGAGGATCTTCTGCTCCAAACGCATCTCTTGCATGTCTCTCATCATCTGCCCCAGCTGGCTTCGGACTTCAATCAATTCAAACTGATTCTGTTCCATATCTCTGAAGGAATTCCTGCAATAAACTGAGACGATGAGGAAATAAGACCCACGGTTCTGATATACCTGTTAAATGATAATGCAGCGTAGCAAACAAACACATATTCACAACGAGACAAAGAGAAACTCAAGCTATAAGCACACAGACGAACATCTCCCATATATGTATAACCAACAAAATCAGCAGGTAAGCACAAATGAGTACGAATATAAGGACCCCAGCCAACAATCCTGGTGGTGGTCGACAAATACTGATGCACAAAAGCTAAACGGGTTAGGCAGAGAAACAGATGCGACACCCGGCATAGAAACCTCTAAAAACTTCCCCCATATTCAACTGAACTTTCTGATGGACAATCTTCAGAGTACACACTTCCTGAGGAGTCTTCCATGACATTAACTGACGAACCCCCACAACTGGAAGATGGAAAATCATTAATCTGAACACAACCCTGAGGAGTGATGCAAATACGGCTAGAGTCTAACAGATCTTGAATTTGACTTCTAAGCACTTTACAATCATTTGTTGAATGCCCCTGTGCCCCAACATGGTACTCACAGCGGGCGCTGGCATCAAAACCTGGAGGATACGGTGGAATCACCGGCTTAGTTTCTTTCGGCACTATCAATCCACTTCTGACCAGATCTGGCAACAACTGGCTGTACGACACTGGTAGTTGAGTGAACTGCCTTTCAGGTTTCTTTGGCCTTCGTGGAGCATGCTGACGCGATCGGCGATAGGATGATCGTTGACTTGAAGTGTCTGAAAACTGATCCTGAGATGCTAGAGATTCTGAGGTGACGTCATCTCCTTCCCACTCTTCTTGAGAACTGACAACTGACTCAATCTTATTAACTGGGACGTAAGGAACACCTCGAAACTTTCCACTCCTGAGTCCTCTCTCAACATTCTCTCCCAGCCTCATCAGGCCCACAAAGTTTGTGCAACTGAACAATTTGTCAAAATAATGGCCTTTCAGGGTACCCAAGAAGATGTCAACCAGTTCTCTTTCTGGAAGCGGTGGTTGAACACTAGCAGCTAATTCCTTCCATCTTCGCAAATATCCTCTGAATGATTCATTCTCCGCTTGAGACAATTCTTGCAGATCTACGAGACTAGGAGTCAAATCCAAGTTGTAATCGTACTGCTTTATGAAAGCTCTGGCTAAATCCACCCATGATCGAATCTGATTACTCTCTAATTGCACATACCATCTCAACGATGCCCCAGTCAGGCTATACTGAAAGCAATGGATCATCAATTTGTCATTTCGCACAAACGAAGTCATCCTTCGACAGAACATCATCAAATGCAGCTTCGGACAGCTATCTCCCGTGTATTTTTCAAATTCCGGCACTTTGAACTTGTACGGCAACACGAGGTCAGGGACCAAGCACATGGCTGCAGCATCCAGGTTAACGGCATCTTTCGCTTCCAAAGCTTTCATTTGCTCTTCCAACACTCGGACTCTTCTACCCTCGTCAAGAGCTCTTGGATCTACTAACCCGGTCACTGGAATATCTCTCCGGTAATTCATCACAGGGAAAGCAACACATTGATTGTTAACAGGAGGATAGCGTTCATTTCGGGCAAGAAACTGCTCATGCCGATCTCGGTTCTCAACAGCAGGCTGCACAACTTGGGCTGCAGTAAGATTGTTTGCTTGCGGGAAGCCTTCCATAGAATCGTACTGATGGTTGGACGCCGTGGCGAACCTTGCCAAAGTGTTAGGAGCCTGGAAATTGCCTTCAGACATAGCCACCAATTACCTGTAACGGACTACACTGCTCGATTCTGCTTAACTCTGCTTCAGCCCCTTGGTCATCTTTACTCTTGCCTCAAACAATTCCCCGAGAATCACTTTCTGGTGAAAACAAAGGCTGGATAAGTGCTCTGACCTGCTAAATGCTATGCAATATGATTTATGCAAACAGAAATACAAAAATGCTAACGTGCATGTGTGCATTGGAGATATTTTCCCTCCAATTCCAGTGTCAGTGGTAGCAAGACGAGATAAGCCATAAAGACAATATTTGGAAAAACCCTCATATATTCATTAGAACAGCAGTCTTGTCAAGAAGTTACATAACTATGCTCCATACAGCTGATATGACAAAGAGGATCCCAGCCAACATGCCTGGTGGTGATCTCAACATACAGAATACAAGAGAAATCAAATACGGGTACGGTTGCGGAAGTCCTCGACCATCTTCTTTGTCTCTGCATGATCTGGTTGATAAATCAAACCTTCTATCAGTCGATCCCTCTTCCTGACCGTCCCCTGGATGTCTCTGACAAAGTCTTCCCAAGCCTTATCATTGGCACCACCCCCAGGTTTGGGTCTCTTGGCATCTGCTCTATGCTGGAAATCTTCCAAATTCTTCATGGCATCTGTCAGCTTGCGCTCGGCCTCGTATCGGCGACAGGCTTCTTCTTCAAGCTCTTCGTTCTTCACCTTGACCTGTTCCTCTAACTGAGCAATCTGTGTCTTCAGCTCTTCTTCTCGTTCCTTGCGCTTGGTCATAGTGAGATCCCAGTGTTCTCTGAACTTGGCTAGTTTTGTGTAGGCCCTTTCCAGCTCTTGCTTCTTAGTGGCCAACACACTACTAACGGAGTCTACATCTAACTCCAGACGCTTCTTGGTTTCAGTCAATTCCAATAGCGTGGTCTTCAGATGTTTCAGAGTTTCATTTTGTTGCTTAGAAAAGTATCCTGTTTCAATCTTTTCATGCCGAAGCTGGGCATTCTCCTGCTCTAAAGCCTCTTTAGCCCTGGCTAGCTCTTCTTTCTCCGCCATCAGCTGCTTGTAAACCTGAATGTCCACAGTGGTAGGCTCCTCTACCGGAGGAGGATGCAATGGCTGAACCGCTGGATACGGCATAAGGAATTTCACAGCTCGCTCACGAATCCATTCTACATATGGGCTAGGAACTCGAGTATCCCCTCTGCTACCTGAAAGCTTCCCTCTCTTGTGCAAGTTTTTCCAGGCTTTCTCAAGTTTGGTCAGCATCTCTTTCCCTATTGCCCCGGTGAGATACAGAGATTCCTGTATCTCCTCGGGCTTTGGTGCTCCTTGTGGTATATACCCAAATTGCTTGATCAATAAGGAAGGGTTATAGTTGACACAACCTTTCCTTCCTATTAACGGAACATTCGGGAATCCTTCGCCTTTGAGTATGACTTCAGCTCCAAATACCTCTTTATTGGTCCATACCACGTTCTCAGCAGTCAATCCCATTAAGCGCTCGGGCCATCCTAGAGAATTGATAGAGGTGACAAACGGGCCTGACTTAGGCATATGACTGGTGAACCACCTGCATAGGAGAGGTACACAGCAAGACACATTCCTTCCTCGTCGCTTTTCATTCTGGTAATGGGTTGAATGGTGGATATCTCCCAGCAAAGTAGGAACTGGGTTCTTCGCAGCCAAAATATAGAAGGCGTCTGAATCGACAAAATCAGGAATGTTCGGGAACAGCACGATGCCATACACACATACAGCAAGGATGACGTCAAAAACACTCCAGCTACCCTTCTGGGCATATTCTCGAGCCTTATCCACTAAGACATCCAATGGAAATCCCCATACGTCTCCTCTTCTGATCATCTTCCCAGACAGCTCAGACTCTTTCAAGCACAGGATGGCAGAAAGCTCAGCCAGCTTAGGCTCAGCGTCCGTACGATAAAAAGGCATCTGCTCACGGATCGGTATATCCAGAAGTGCAGAGTACTCCTCCAGGGTAGGAGCCAAAACAAAGTCGGGAAATACAAAACACCTGAGCTCCGCGTCGTAAAACTGTAACAGAGTATAGATGCCGCTGGTCTCGTAGGCAGATGGCTGATAAACGTAGGTCAGAATCCTCCCATATCTTTTTCTGAAGTCACCCATTCCCCTCTTCTTAGCAATAGCAATCAACTCTAACAATAGACTGATATTTGGCGACGGAAACTTATAGGGCAATACTCTCTTCAGGTTTTCCATGTCTTGCTAGGAACAAACACCAGAACTGGAAGGGAAAATATGTACCTGCAATACACACACGTTAGTTGAATGCAGAGGGTAATGCAATGATGCAATATGATAAATAATGCAATCTGCGAACACAGGGGCTATGCTGTAGCCTGAAGAGGAATATCTCTGTGATCGAGAACAGAAAACCAACACGGTCACCAGAATCTCATGCCATTAACTACCATCTGATACTCAAAATATCAATCCCCTGGTAAGGAAACCATCTGAACCTCTGTATCTGACGAGAATACCATCTGATAATAGCCTCAACCTCAGATAAGAAACCCATCTGACTCAGACAACACACCTGGAGATGAATCAAGAACACCATCTGACAAAGGTACTGAATCATGGTTTCTGAAGGCCAGTTTCCTGCAATAACCCAGTCCCTCTCGCAGGTAGGATAAACCTAATCCACGGACAAAGGTACGGCATCCTATGCGGTCATCAGCGTCACAGACTTTCATGAATGATGATACGATTCCCAGAAGGAGTGGCATCATCAAGTCATGAAGAGGCCTCACTTAGCTGACTTCCAAATGATCGGTCCCCAGAGTCGACAACCCTCACGTCTGGACTCCCCTCAGATCCTCAGGACCGGAAAGGAGCACCTCTGCAAGGATCTCGTCTGAGCGCAGATTTTCGTAGGGAACTGTGCCTGCTCAGCAGACAGGTTCGTCTACTACTTCTCCGCAACTATATCTAGGTGTGTACTCAAGCCCAGGTCCGGCTTTTCACTCACAGTAACCTCCCTTTGCCCACAGCAATAATCATAATAATATAATGCTGGAAAATAAATGCGGAAAGGTAAAGATACAGAAAAGTAAAGTGCAGAAAAGTAAAACACAATATGCACAACACCCAACCAATAAACACCCAAGCGCTAGGATTGACTCGCGTAGGGGATGGGAAACGGTCCCAGCATAAGGGATGGGAAAAGTCCCTAGATGCTATAAGTCCCCAGCAGAGTCGCCAGCTGTCGCTACTGCGAAAATCGGCGCCGGCTTGACAGGAGAGTCGCCACCGTGCGTTATTTATCCCTCAGAGCGGGAAAGGAAACGCTCGAAGTAAACCTCGCAAAGACGGGAAAAGGTATGGTCATCGCAACCAAAACCTGGATTCGGGAGTCGGTTACGCAAGGGGAAGGTATTAGCACCCCTCACGTCCATCGTACTCGATGGGATCCACGCTTGGTGTTTATAGGTAAAAGGGTGTGTTATCTATCTACGCTACTGGCTGGTCTGAAAAGAAAATAAAAGGACAGGACTCGACAGAACATACGGTGTTCTGGGCCTACGTATTCCCTCGTGCAATGGGAAAGTCAGAGTCAACGTAGTTCGACTTCCTACGTCTAAACGGGGGAAAGGTTGCTCGCCAGGACATCGCGTCCTGTGCCTACGTACTTTCATCTGGTATGAAAGATCAGAGCAAACGTAGTTCGGCTAACTACGGGTAAACAGGGGCTCTCACACAGCAGTGAGAAAGCAAACTGGTCTCTAAGGCTCGGGAACCTACAAATACGATCTGGTCTCAAATGCACTCAGGCAAGAGAAAGGGATAACAATTAGTTGTTAGCGGGAAAGTCTCGATCGCACAGCCGTGAGAGAACTAAAGTTAGTCGTTAGTGTGCTCGCTAGGATATCGCATCCTATGCCTACATATCTTCGTCTGGAACGAAGAATCAGAGCAGCTGTAGTTCAGCTAACTACGGGTCAAGCTACTCAAAAGCTCCTACAGAAAGGAAAGGGAAACCCTAGAACTATAGCTGAGAAACAGGGGAATCTACCTACTGCTATCACACCTGGTTGACCCTCCTAATGTCTATCATAACAACTCCGCAGCGGAGAAGTCAGAGCTCCTAAGGGATCATGGCAACAGGATTAAACCACAAACAAGAAACTGCAAAGTAAAGGAATACTGAAAATATGCATGAATGCAACAACTAAACAAACAAGGCGCAAAGGCCGCAAACCACAGAGGCAAGGGAGCTCAGCTCTACCAAATACCAACAAGCAAAGCCACGCAATAACAAACAAGCAGAAGGAGGACCACCTCAACTTCTCATGCACACAAAGTCTACTTCTAAGATGCACCTATTCAGAACTATCTAGATGAATACCTAAGTCTAATGCAACATAACATCACACAAGTCAAACAATACAAAGAGACTAACCCTGAGCAAGGCCTTTATCTACAAAACAAGAAGCTACTCCTGGGCAAGGCCCCTGAGACAACTCTTAATCTATCTCTAAACAAAACTCTATACAGCACCCTAAGCAAAAATCTAAGCAACAACTCTAATCAAAACCCTAAGCAAGAGGAATCAATCCCAGTCTCCAAGCTTCAGAATAAGCTTACCAGAGAAAGGAAGCTAAGCAGACAAGCCCATAGTGCTTTCCTCAGGAAAGTACCAGGAGATTACTACTCAGGAGTCATATCCTATGCGGCTCGACAACTGTGATCAGTTTACGTTCCTCCTCAGGAGAAATTAAACTCACATGAAGGCTCCGGCGTCACTGGATATTTGAGAAAGAAACCTATATGCACTAAGGGAACTAAGTGAGCAGACTCATAGGACCTTCCTCAGGAAAGTACTAGGAGGCTGACACTTAGGAATCGTATCCTACGTGGCTCAACAACTGTGATCAGTTTACATTCCTCCTCAGGAGAAATTAAACTCACAAGTTGGCTCCAACATCACTGGATACTTGAGAAATCCTAGATAAACTAATGGAACTAAGTGAATAGACCCATAGGACCTTCCTCAGGAAAGTACTAGGGGGCTTCCACTTAGGAATCGTATCCCATGTGGCTCAACAACATGTGATCAGTTTACATTCCTCCTCAGGAGAAATTAAACTCACAAGTCGGCTCCGACATCATTGGATACTTACGAAAGAGGTGAGAAGAAAGAATGAAAGTCATTCATAGTGCCTTCCTCAGGAAAGTACCATAAACTCCTTTCAAATTTCAGGATCTCGAACCTCGCAAACAGACAACAAGCTCCTAGACTAAGCCTCAATCCACTGCATCTTTGCAAGCTCCAGCAGGACTGCCACCAGCTCCTACCTTCAAGAAGAACCCACAGGCCAACAAACCTCAAGGAACTATCTCTGAAGTTCAACCACAGTTGAACTTCACAGTCAGAAGTCATCAAGACTTCTCCTATCTTCAGGCTCAGACAAATCACATCAGGACACTCTACAAAAATCTATCAAAAATCTAATGGGAGACCTACATGGCTCTAGGATAACCTACTGAAAAATCATAACAAAATTCAACACCAGATGAAAGAACTAAAATCAGCAACACAGACATATCCACAGACCAATTATTCAAACATCAATAACAGTGAAATAATGCAATTAAAATGAAAATGCATGATTAAGCTAGTGTTTTTATACTATAAAATTCTACACTGAATCACGAGTCTTCGGAAAAAAGAACGGAATTATTTGACTAAATCTACCATTTTTTATGAATTTTCTAATGATATGCATGCATTGAAAATATTAAAAAACATCAATTAATTGGAAAATATGCAAAAAATAACAAACAAAAATAAAATGCCATTTTTATTTTCATTTAATTTTCTAGGAATTATGAGGTAATGGTAGAAAAAAGAATGATTAAAAAACAATTATTTACATTTATTTATGATTTATTTACATGAAAATATAAAAGGAAGAATAAAAGAAACAACCTGGGGGTTCAAACGGCAAGAGTTTATGGGTTATTTCTAGCTGGGCCCTGAAGGAGGGGGTGTGAAAAGCAATTAGAGCGCAGGGCCCAAGCTTAATATCCAGAAAAAACAAAAAAAAACTGGACTGAGCGCAGGGGGGTGCAGCGCCAGCAATTTCTTCAGTTATTATTATTACTGGGCTCAAATGAGGGGGTGTTAACAGCAATTGGGGCCTAAGGCCCAACTCAATTCTTCCTGATCTCACACACGGGGGGGTAACGAGCAATTGAGAGGGTGTAGTGTTCAGAAACACGCTTGGGCTTAGCCCAACGTCCAAACCCTAATCCAATTATATGCTAAACAAAACCTAATTCTTCCCCAACCCTAACTACTGTTCACCCTTGAACTTGCGCCGTTGCCCTCTCGTCTCCCCCAACTCCCTTTCTCTGCAACTCCTCTCAGCCTTACACCATTCCCAGAAAGAAGAACCCTAACCAGACTTCACACCTCTCTCACACTCAAATGAATCAATACGAAATCTCACCGTTCTCTCACAGATCAAACCCAAACCCTAATTGAATTAAGATAACATCCATCAATCACAGCAAACGGAAAGGGGAAGACGAACGAAATCAAGTGAGCGTACCTGGGTATTCAATGGAGAACTTGACGAATTCACGATCCTGCGCGTAGATTCTGGGAATTTGAAGGTGTGGAGATCTACAGCGGCGGCGTTCGTATGACGAAGATCAACAAAGATCTTAAAATGGAAAGCAAGTTGTGGACGTTCTTGAGACGCTTTGGAGATGTTCACGATCTGGAAAACCTGGGGATTAGTTCGCCTTCTTGGAAGGACTTTTCTGAAGACGCTATAGGTGAAGGTTGGAGCGAAGAAATCTGGAAATCTCCTGGAGGATTGAACGCGATTGGAGTTTCTGGAACTGTTGCTGAGGAGGATGAACGTCTGAGGATCTATGGAGGATGAAGATTTGAGTGGATTCTGGAAAAATTTGTATGAAGGTTGATGTTGTTCTGGAAAAAATTGATGAAGGTTGATGATCCCGGCGAGGTGGAGACGGTGGAGAACGAAGGAGATAGGATGATTCTGGAGATTTTGGTGGTTCAGGTGGTGGCCGGAGTTGGTTGGGTTGCCGGCGGTGGGGGGTTCACCGGACTTGCATGCCGGTCAGGGGAGTTTCCGGTGAGGAGGTGAGGGGAGGACAGGTGGCGCGCATGCGCAGAGAGAGAGGAAGTGTGGGACAGCTGTGTAACACGTGTGAGAGTCTGGGGGCTTCTCTGAGCTGTGGTGGCGTGCTTTCTACGAAACGCGTGGGACCTCCCTGCAGTTAACACGTGGCGTGCCTATTTATTACACTGAGAGTCGTTGGAAGCTTCCAGAAGCTTCTGGGACTTGCTGGGAGATGCTGGACGAATTGGGCTTCTTCCTGGACCTTTCTGAATTATTTGAGAACTGGGCCTTAACAAAAAGGGCACCTCTGGGCCCATACGGACAATGAATGAAAAAACTGTAAAAAAAACTGAATTTTAATAAAAAAACAATTAATCCTATCTAATTAATACCAATTAGCATCTAATTAACCAATGATTAATCCTAATAAAATCTAACAAATTCAATTAAATCCTAAACAAAAAGATTTAAATCCTAATTAATTCTATATCAACCTAATTAAATCTAAAAAAATCAATTAACCTAATTAAACTCTAAAAAGTCAATTAACCTAATTAAACTCTAAAAAGTCAATTAAAGTCTAATTAATTCTATATTTCTATTAATTCTATTAAACTTCTACCATTATTTAAAACTAGTAAATCTATTTAAGACTATAATATTTCCTATATTATCTAAACAACTATTAATTTCTATTAACCCTAATTTGTCATTCTATTTAATATGCTAAGAAAAATTCACTAATATTCTAAAAATGATAAAAGCTATTTAAATTCTATTAAAATCTATTTAAAATATTCTATAAAATTCTAAAAAAGAGGATTAAGCTATTAAAATATTCAAAAGCCCTATTTAAATTCCAGAAAAATCTATAAAGCCTGTTAAAAATTCACAAAAGCCTATTAAAACCCTAAAAATGCAGATGAATGCAAATGACTGCCATAAAAGAGCGCACGAGACCAGATCGAATCGAACAGAGATCCCCGGGCATCCGAATATCCTCAAAATCACTGTGCAAGCTAAAAATCACCGAGGAGCGCACAATTTCCTGAAAATAAAACCCTGGTGATCTGGACTGGGTCTGCCATATCTGATAGACAAAAATCAAGCTGTAAACTCTGATATCCCCTGCTTGTGCACAAAAATCATACATCTGAGCTGTGAATATGAAATTAAACCATGAGTCAGATAGGAGAATCAGTTGGTCAAATTTTAGGGTGCAACAAGCACGTACAAACTTGTTTATCTTTGATTAATTAATGCAACGCATATGTTTGTCTTGAATAAATCCATTCGTTTCACTCATTAAAAAAAAACGTTTTCATAAATCATAATGCCAACTTTACCCGATCTCTTGTTCGGATGGAGAATTGGGGGGAGGATGACGAACCTAAAACGTCGGATTTCTTGTCATATGCTTTCAATTAAAACCTGCTGATGATGTAAGGCGTTGTTTCAAATCCCAAACACTGGAGATATAAGGATGTTAATCCCTAGTCAACCCTTTGAGCCTTGAAGTAGGAGTTTTTCTTTCTTTTAAGAACCTTCATCCTAACCTGGGGCAGGGTAGGTTTCAGTTAAACCGATCGAGCGCTTAGATTCTCAAAAAGGAAGAGCAAACCTTCGAGAATTTATCCTTAGCATACAATGATTATCCCTCGGTTACCTAAGGAGTGGGGCAGTCACGAGCCTTTCAAAAGATTTACACGACTTGTGCATAAAAGAATATTCAAAAAAAATAAGAGCCCGCTAAGTCAAAACCTATAAAGGAGACTTAGGCAAAACTGGGGCATCCCGCTGGACTCCAAAGTCAAATCAAAAGACGTTGTCCAGGCAAAAGTTAGGGAATAAGAACAACAAACCAGTAGTTTTTTTAGAATCCCTATAAAGAACAAAGTCGTGTGACCAATTGCCATTAGAAATAGGTGAGTGAATGCCATGTCCAAAGCCTTGATAAGTTCTCGACCATAGCAAATCCGCTTGAGATATGAGTGTTCGTATCCGATTAATTGAATTAGGATTGGAGAACACCACGAAGAAGGGGCGGGTACAAATATCACTTTGAGCCTATATCCTTTGTTTCTTAAACCGTGAACCGAGCCATAATACAACCTTTAAAAGACCTAATTGAAGTAGGACTTCGGTTGAAAGCATACTCGACAAGATCACGTTTCCTGACTCCTACGAGCTATGCTCGGAAAAAAATTCATGTTGGCATTATAATTAAAACTTATATCCTGACTAGTGATTTCGGTCACAAGTTATTGCGATATCTTTTTCAAAACAAAAATTCAAGACAAATATATGTGTACATTGACAAGCTCAAGATAGGAATTTCAGGCATGACGACTTTGCTTGATATCTTAGAGATTTACATATGGACATAACCCGTGGAACTTGAAGATCCTGCTAAACAGGGGCAGGCAGTTTCCCAGTTCGCTTACCAACACGAGTCTGACGCTCTTAAGAACTATTTCTCAAAGATTTCATCGTAACACGATTAATTTGTGCCAGTTACGTCGAGACCTGATAAATCTCTCAAAGAGTTTGAAAACAGTGGGGCAACCAGACTCCGTGTTCTCTATAAAATCCTCTTGAGATGACCATACCTCACAACGCAAGTATCCTGGGGCACTGTGTTTTAAAAAAAAATAAATGACGACTACTACAAGGTCCTTCAAGAGCAAAGCCATGTGGTTTCACAACTTTTCTTCATGCACCCGATGGATTTTACTCACGGCGGCCTTCATTCCCTAGTAAATCTCAGTGTGCAACAGGCTCCTAAACTATTGCCTCATCACAGTCCCCAGAGAGACTATAAGCTGACAACCTTTTCTCGGGTAACTCGAAAGCGTCCCTCAGGTTTTCTTCTCCCCATGTGAAGACGTGATACTTTCTCCCCAGAAAAGTCAGAATTTTGAAACCAGATTTGGTTCTACCATTGATCCTTCTCACCCATGATTGACGTATTGGTTGCAGAGAACGCAGGGTATCTCCGTCGAGATGTTTATTTCATCTCTCGTCCCGTCTCTAGTCAGTTTCGTCAGCATACGCAGGGGCATAAGCATCACATGCCTATTTCATATATTCATTTCACATACTCATTACATACTCATTTCATAACATCTTGCATATTTAACTACATAGACATTAACATACATTCATATTAACATATGCATTAACATATGCGTTAGCATTCACAGGTCCATTGTGTCTCTCCATCATTGGTTGTTACCGCCGAGTAACTGGGTTGGTCCATTCTCTCCAAATAGATTGTCAGCCCTAAGCATAAAATACATATGTGTTTCCAGTTGCCCCACAGAGCTCGACCCTCGTAGATGACGGTTACTTCAGCTATCTTTCCTCGCCAGGATAAGATATTTACCCTTCGAGTTCATTCCCTCGATGGAGTCTTGATTGCCATTTTTTTCTTTCTAGCTCGATCCTAGATTGAATCCCGGTCTTGTCGGTCGTCGAGCCCAACCGGACGTGCATTTATTTTGCACCGTCTAAAAATTTTTCACCATACCTTGGCAGATATGCGACTGTTCTCGCCCAAGAAACTTATCACTGTACCCGGATGTGCATTTATTTTGCACTATCCCTCAAGAAGATTAATCACCAATCCTTTACAGATACACGCCAGTTCACGCCTGGAAAATCTATCAGTACATCTTACAGCATCGGTAGGCAACTGTTCTCGCCTGAGAAGCCTATCGGTACAACACTTTACAATCCTACAGCATCGGTATGCAACTGTTCTCGCCTGAGAAGCCTATCAATATAACAACCTTACACAACAAGATCAACAACAGTTCTCACCAGAGAAGCTTATCACAACCATACACAACGGGATATGCAACAGTTCTCGCCAAGAGAAGCTTATCACAACATTTTACAATCGATCAGCAACGGTTCTCACAAGAGAAGCTTATCACAATCGATCAGCAACAGTTCTCGGTTAAGAAGCTTATCGTAACGTTCTTCAGCAACGGTATGCAACAGTTCTCCGCCGAGAAGCTTATCATCATCTGTTATCACCTCTACAAGCAATTCTTACATGATAAGCTTATTATTGCCACTCTTGCAAATAAGCGACATTTCTCGCCTGAGAAACTGATCCTATCTTCATTATGACTCGCAGCAAATGGCCATCTCCATCAAGCAGTTGGGCTTCCATTTTCCTTGTCGTCTTGAAGTATGGGGAGGTTTGAGCGGAATCATATTCAGGAGAGCACAAATCTTGAAGTATAAAGAAGTTCATTTACCCTTTAGTAAAAGAAGGAGCGGAATCATATTCAGGAGAGCACAAATCTTGAAGTATGAAGAAGTTCATTTACCCTTTAGTAAAATAAGGAGCGGAATCATATTCAGGAGAGCACAGATCTTGAAGTATGAAGAAGTTCATTTATCCTTTAGTAAAAGAAGGAGCAGAATCATATTCAGGAGAGCACAGATCTTGAAGTATGAAGAAGTTCATTTACCCTTAGTAAAAGAAGGAGCAGAATCATATTCAGGAGAGCATGAATCTTGAAGTATGAGGAAGTTCAGTTTACCCTTTAGCAAAAGAAGAAGCGGAATCATACCCGACGCGCTGTCCTCGGAAGTATGAAGAAGTTTATTTTACCCTTTAGTAAAAGAAGAATTTGAAACGTATTCCAGGCACCGACCTTAAATATGAGAAGATTTATATATCAGATAAGCAGCAGCCTCTTTATTTGAGTGCTTATCCGTTTTGGCATGTAAGTCCCTTCCAATGATAAGTGACAGTTCTCCCTCGAGAAGCTTATCAGGGCATTTCCCATCAAAGCCCATTTATTTTGGCATACAGCCGGTTTTTACCCTGTATATCTGATATGGATTTCTGAAAAGTCCATTCGATCCCATCACGAAGGATAGTTTATAGAAGCTTGGATGTTATTCTTTGCTCAATGCTCCAGCATTCTGTAATCGATCTGGCAGTCGTGTAGATCCAGTCTTATTGTTAGACATTCCCAAGTGGAGGCCATCTCATAGGCGCCATCACCATTTAGGATCATGTTCTAACCACTTTAAGTCCATTTATTTTGGCATACAGCCGGTTCTTTTCACCCTGTATATTTGCTACGGATTCCCGAAAAGTCCGTTTGATCCTGTCACGAGGGATAGTTTACAGAAGCTTGGATGTTATTCTTTGCTCAATGCTCCAGCATTCTGTGATTGATCTTGCAGTCGTACATGATCCAGTTTTACTTTTAGATTCCCCAGTGGAGGCCGTCTCATAGGTACCATCTCCATTTGAGAATCTCGTTCCTTTTCTAAAAATGACAATTGGTCGTGTTCGCACCAGTTGACCATCATTTTAGAATTCCCCAGTGTTGTACTGTGTCCCAGCGCGTCGTTTTCCCCAGTGTGTTCTTCTCGTAGCGTCTGTCCCTGTGTCGTCGTATTCGTCAGCATTTTCGCAATTCATCATTCCAGCATACGCATCATATCATTGTCTGCATTAGTCTGTTCTCGTTTTGTCTATAGCATTGCATATCGCCACATATAAGGGTAAAATTTTCGGTTATCTATATTTAAATCCCTCCACCATGATTCCTCGAGTCTCCGCCACTCAAATCATCCGGTGTAGCTATTTAAATAGGGGCAACTGTAATACCCCAAATTTTACCCTTTCTTTTTTATTTTTATTTTAAATTCTTATTAACTTAATAAATTAACCTTTTTTTTAGATCTTGTTTTTTTAACTAATAATAATTTAATTAGCCTTTTTTATAACTTTACTAATGTTTGTTTATTAACTTTTTTCTATTTAGTTTATTTATTTAAATCATTTTAAGTTCTTCTTACTAACTTTTACGATTTAGATTAAAATTTAACTTTTTTTTCTTCTTTTGTTCAAGAGTAAATTTTTATAACCTTTTTTAATTAATTTCTAACACATTTTTTAATCAAATTCTATTACCTTTTTAAAATTAAATCTTTTTTCTAACTTTTTTTAAAAGATAAATCCTTTTTCTAACCCTTTTTTAAAGTTAAAATTATTTTTTTTCTAACTTTTTTAAAATTAAAATTTTTTTTCTCTAACTTCTTTTTAAAATTAAATATTTTTTTCTAACTATTTTAAAAATTAAATCTAACCTTTTTTTTATAAATTAAATCTATCCTTTTTTTTATAAATTAAATCTATCCTTTTTTTTAAATTAAATCTAAATCTTTTTTGACACCATCCTTTTTCAAATTAAAATTCTAAATTCTTTTTAAAATTAAATTCTAACGCCCTTTTCTTTTTCTTTTTTTTTTTAATTCTAAATTCCTTTTAAAATGAAATTCCAACAGTTTTTAAAATAATTCTAACACTTTTTTTTTAAATCAACATTCAAATGTTTTATTTTAAAATTCTAACTCATTTTTTTAAACTTAAAACTCTAATTTTTATTTAACTTGAAACTCTAACTTTCTTTGCTAACATTTTTAAATTTAAATCCCAACACTTTTTTTTTATCAAATCCAATCACAATAAATCACAGATTGAGCAAAATCAAATCAATCAGATCATATCATCATCATGAGAAAATCAGATCTAAATATCAACATCACCATCATTGAATCAAATCTGAAATCATCATAAAAATTTATTCAAATCAAATCAGAGATTGAAAAAGATTGAGATATTCAAATCAAATCTGAGATTGAAAAAGATTTAAAAAAATCAAGTATAAAAGGACCCTCAGGAGCAACAAAACGGGGGATCGAAGCATCAAAAACTCTTACAGTCTTCATCAAAAGTAACTAACTCTTCTTTTTTTTAATTTCTAATCTTTTTTATATCTTTTTTCAAAATTTCTACCATTTTTTCTTAATTAAAATTCTAACATTCTAACTCTTTTTAAATTAAAACTCTAACTGTTCTTAGTTAATATTTCTTTTTTTCTTTTAATATAAAAATTCATAACTTTTATGTTAAAATTTCAAGAAACTTTTTTTTAAGAATTCAAAGTTCTAACTCACTTTTTAACTTTTAATGCTAACTCTTTTTTTATTAAAATTCTAACCTTTTCTCTTTTATTTTCAAACTTTTATTTTTATTTTCTACCCTTTTTTTTAAAAACCAAATTTCGAAGTTCTAATTTTTTTGCTAACTTTTAATCTATTTTATTTTTCTTAATCACATTAAAAACTCTAACTTTTCCAAATCTCACAAAAAAAAACCTAATTCCATTCTAACTCTTTTCTAATTACCTAAATTCTCATCGTCTCAAAACGTTCATCACTTAACTTCTAATTATCGTCAACTCCAATTTTCATCCTTCATTCCTAACAGTATTCTTGATTATCCATGAACCTGTTCACTAATATTTATTTATTTATTTTTGTATTTATTTTTATATTTGTACATAATCTGACATCATCGTTGCTATTTCATATTCCATTATCACTTGTATATTATCACTATCTTCATTGCGTATCAATTTTCATTGTTTATTAATTTTTTGCTACCATCCTCATTTTTAAGATCCAAATTTCTAATTTTCTTCTTGTTTCGTTAAAATTATAATTTTCTACTTAAATTCCTAACATTCCCGTCTAATTTTTCGTCTAACCCCGTATAATAACAGTCTCTGTTTGTTTTGGTTTTTTTTGCAGCTGACTAAGTTCAATTGATTTTATTTTCAGTTTAAATATTCAATTATCATATTTGTAACTGCTTATGGGGTGTAATTTTGCGAGACAATTGTCGCATTTATCTTTCCGCACTTTATGTTCTGTCATTGTATGTTTATCGCGTCTTTACCAATAATCTCACTCTTCCGAAGGAATTAGGTCTAGCCGTTTGACCGCCGTGTCAATAGTCCTCACCTTCAACCCTTACACCTTTTCAACCCTAAATTTTCATACATGTCTCGCTGTGGACAAAATTACCATTTTACCCCTAGCATTAGGTCAAAGAGCCGCCGCGCTCATTTTAGGGTTTCCCGCCGTGGAATCCCTAACCTAACCTAACCCTAATTCGCTTAACAATTCAACGTAGAGATTTGGAGTTTCTACACTCCGCGTAAGCGTGTCCTTAAGACATGTTTATTCCCCTTGAGACCTTGACCACAGTCAAGAAGTCTCTAACCTCCCTTTTGAGGGGAACTACGATTACTCTGATTCCACTCCCGTAAGGATACGTAGGCACAAGATGCAATGTCTTGCCGAGTAAACTTAGAATTAACCCCTTAGGTTTATTTTCTCACTTTTAATCCCTTTGTACATATACCTTAAGCAAATAAATAAAGCAAATAGTAAACATCTGAACAAAAGGTTCCTGTAGAGTACTACAGAAGTTTAGGGTGCTAATACCTTCCCTAAATTTAACCAACCCCCAAACCCTAGATCTTTCCCCGCATTGTGTTTACGATGCAAAATAGGTTTTCCCTCTTTTGACCTTTTCCTTCGGATAAATCAAAGAGCGGTTGTGAATTGAATTGCGATTCAAACTCATTAATAGTTTGTGATCCTATTTCCACCGCAACAATCGTGTTTTAAATTAGGAGTGTTATTTCACAAATTCAACACCACCACTGTGTTCCTTGTTAAAAAATACTCAAGTTACACTAAAATTTTGTTAAAATCCATAAAGAATTGACCAAGTTAGGAATCAAAATGTAAATCAATTGTTTGTGTGTTTGGCTTGCCCAGAAAAACCATAGAACCATGCCTTATATGTTTATAGGGGTGGCTATATCAATGGATGTATAGCCACCCCAGTGGTAGAAACCTTCACTCAACGCGCGCCTTTCACACACATGACCTGGGTTCGATCCACAGTGGAGATCAACCCTTTTGGCCATTTTCCTGATTTTTACTTGTTTCAAATATTTTGTCTTTTCCTTCTCTCCCTTTACCACACGCGCGTGTGATGACTCAGTGGTTAGGCTTGCTACTTGGGAGGCCAAGGGCATGGGTTCAAATCCCACCTTGCCCATTTCTTTTTTAGCGTTTGTTTTATTTTTTCTTAATTCATCCAATTTTCATATTTTTATAACTTGATCATTTTTTACCCATTTCAACTCATTCTTTTTGTGTTGTGCTCATGTAAATGTCTACTTTCATGTGATAATTTCAAATTCCATTTTATTTGTATTTTTGTATCCCTTCATCACTTGCAAGTTGTTTACGTTTTGAGATCGTTATCGTACGTCTTGATGAATTTCTTTCTCACCATGCTTATTCATGTTTGTTCATTTGCTTATCTTTCATTCCCTTTGTACTAGTCAACATGATAGGATGTTCTGTTGGTTGTTACCATGAACAAATTTGTTTCCTCTGAAAAATTACCTTAAGCTTGATCTGTCGTCCCATTTCTTGCTTTGCTTATTTGCTTTGATCGTCATCAATGCATCTTTGGTATTTACCTTTAAACATGTTCATTTAATGGTTGTCACCATGCTTATTTTCTTCATGATATTTTCTTAGTTAAGTTTTTCTTTTCCCCAAGTGATGAAACTTGTTAGTTCTCATCCAAGTTGCCTCCCCTTTCTCCTTCCAAAGGAAAAGTCTTTTCATTGACCCCTTGTGTCATGGATAGCTCATAACCATTCTCTTGACTTTGTTAAGTCATCTTAAACCTTAGTTTAGAAGCCATTAGACTTTGCTTTGAGTCTAAGAAGCCCACCTTTACTAGGAGTGTTCTTCAAATAGAACCCTAGGATAGAGTTTGTCAACTCTATGTAAGAATCATTGTCATGAATTCTTACTTTCCCCTTTTAAGTGTTCAACTTAGATTACGGAGTTTTGTCAAACTCCACACATACATTGTCATGTTTGTTCCCCCCTTGAACCTTGATCATAATCAAGTATTCTTCATCCCTTGTGAGGTGAACTACAATTGCTCTGATTCTATCCTAGTTAGGATACGTAGGCAGAAGACGCGACGTCTTTGCGAGCAAACTTAGTGTACATATCCTTAGGTTTTAACTTACATTTTTATCCCAATCCTTAGAAAATACATAATAAACTTAGCACAAACAAACAAAAGGTTCCTGTAGAGTACTACAGATGCTTAGGGTGCTAACACCTTCCCTAGGTATAACCAACCCCCGATCCCCGAATCTCTTAGCGTTGTTGTTACATCGCGAAAAGGGTTTTTCTTTCTTTAGACCTTTCCTTTGGATAAATAAAAGTTCGGTTGTAAAAGAATTAAGATTAAAGTTAACTTAATAGCTTGATATCCAATTTTCACCGCAACAGAAATGGCGACTTCACTGGGGAAATGGAACTTGAGGGTTTAGACTATTTTGTTTGTTTATTTGCTATATTTGTGAATATTTGCTTTACATGTATATCTGTGTATATTTGTTTGTTAGATCTTGGGACCTTTTGAGTGGTGAGATGGTCCTATACCCGGACTAGAGTGTAATTATGATAGGATGGTGGTATATTCAAGGAGGCTTATAGGGAGATGATTCCCGACCAAGCTAACTTGAGAAACCACCGCTCAGTGTAGGCCCTTTTTGAGAGTTTAGTATTGTTGATCGAGTATTCTTGAAAACAATGCTACTTTCAACGAAGGAGCCCATGACACTATGGACTTTTAGATTACATTCTACCCCACTTTTAGCCTTACTAGGATGTAGTGCGATGGCTATAAGGAAGTATTTCCGAAATAGTTGATACGCAATGCTACACTTAGATGAGACTCTTTTGAGAATATTATCGATTACCAAGTAATTTGGGAAGTTGATAATATCCAAAAGATGGGTTGATGACTCTGGGAACCATTTTAGAACATTGTTCTACAGGTTTGAAACCCCTAGTACATACCTTTTGGGATGGGTAGACCTTGGATCCATGCTTAACCTTTAAAACTAGACTTGTGCTTGTGCATATATGTGACCTTTTGCATTTACTTGTGTTTGTACATTCTTGCTTTCATAACATCATCTCATAAAGTCTCATGAAACTCAGATTCTTTTTAAACATCAGGGATCACTATGGATGGTGAAAGAAAGAAAACATTAAAGTAAACTTACAAAGGTTTTAAACTAGATGACCTAAGAAGGTTGAGTACCTTGGTAGCAGATCCAGAGGGTTTCCAGAGTAGGTATGGGAAGCTGTTGTTGTTATTGAAGATAAAAGTGGATAATGGACTTCTTTCTACGCTTCTTCAGTTTTATGATCCGCTCTATCACTGTTTCACTTTCCTTGATTATCAGTTAGTGCCTACACTAGAAGAATATTCTCAGTTGGTTGGTTTGCTTATTCTTGAAGACTATCCTTTTCCAATCATGGAGAAGGACCCTAAAGAACAATATATTGCCAAAGCCACATGTTTGGGATTAGTGGATATTCAAAAGAACATGATCACAAAAGGAGGAGTTTTTGGGTTGAGTGTAGAATTCTTGGTTGAAAAAGCTCAGTACTATGCCGATCATTTGAGTATGGATGCATTCGAAGCTATTCTTGCCTTACTCATTTATGGTATCTTTCTGTTTCCCAGCTTTGAAAACTTTGTAGACCTCAACGCCATTAAGATTTTCTTGAAGAAAAACCCTATACCTACTCTATTAGCAAAAGCATATCACTTTGTTCATCTCAGGAATTTTCACAAAGGAGGGATGATTACTTGTTGTTCTCCTTTCTTGTACAAATGGTTCACGTCACACTTGCCTAAAGCCCACGCGTTTTGGGATCCGAGGAAGGGGTGGTGGTCACAAAAGATTATGACTCTCACGCACTCTGATATTGATTGGTACAACCATGAATATGATGAGATAATGACCATTGACAGCTGTGGGAATTTTGGTAATGTACCTCTTCTTGGTGCCAATGGAGGAATCAATAACAACCCCGTCCTTGCCCGTCGACAGGTGGGATACCCTTTAAGAGATAGGCCTAACAGTGTTCATGTGGAAAATATTTTCTTTAAAGAAGAAGGTAGTAATCAAGAGCTGAAAGAGATGATTCTAAAAGCCTGGGGTCATTTGCACAAGAAAGGAAAGAAAGACTTGGGAAAGCCTAATTGTGTCTCCTTGGTACCTTATCTCCAATGGGTTCTAAAGAGATCCGCTGAGTTGAAAATTCCCTATTCCCGACAAGAACCTATGACTTTAAAAGAGGAGCCTACTTTGATCTTCATGTCTAAGGAAGAGAAGTTAAGGATTGCTTTGAGAAAGGCACGACAAACCGAAGACGCTTTGAAGCAAAAGTACCAAGTGGTTATTGAAGAGAACGCAGAGCTCTAGAAGCAATTAGAGTTGAAGAATGAAGAGGTGCTCTCCAGCAAGAAAAGAAAAGCGCAAGAAAATTTATTTTCTGCTAGCCCCCAGACGACTCCATGGAAGCTAATCGTGGACAAGCTCATCCTTGAGAAGGCGCAGATGGAGAAGGAGATTGAGAAGCTCAACTTGAAGCTGTTAGGAGAAGCTTCTTAGGGCTTTTTGTTAGCTTCTATTTAGCTTTCTGTTTAAGACTTTTCTAAGATGTACTAACATTTTGTAATCTAATGAATTTGAATCAACAATGTTTTGATGTGTACCGAATCTGAGTTCCATGATACTTTGCGCATTTGCATTCGCATTTATTAATCATTCAAGGAACTAAAGATTGTTTTGCAAATATTATAGGATGGATTCTGGAAAGAAAGTAGAGATTGTGTTCTGAAGCCCAAAATTGGAGAACTTGAAGAAACTGGGAAGTTTAGTAAAAGACCCCGAGGCATTCAGAGAGAAGTATGGGAATATGTTGTCTTTGCTAGAAGTTCAAGTATATGAAGAAATGTTGTCCGCTCTCATGCAGTTCTATGATTCAACCTATCATTGTTTCACATTTCCAGATTATCAATTGCTGCCAACCTTGGAAGAATATTCTACCCTGATGGGAGTAGGCGTCACTCCTAGACCATTTTCTGGAAGAGAAGGGACTCCTAATGAAAGAACAGTTGTAGAGGCCGCGTATTTGGATGTGGACGAAGTACAATCTCATATGATTGCTAAGGGAGGGCTACAGGGATTTCCAGTTATGTTCCTGTATGAAAAAGCTCAAAGTTATGTCGTGTCGAAGAATTCTGAAGCATTTGAGGCCATTCTGGTTTTACTAATTTACGGACTATTCGTGTTCCCGACTGCTAATGATTTTGTAGATGCAAATGCAATCAACCTCTTTTAATCAAGAATCCTGTACCCACCTTATTGGATGATGTGTACTTTTCCATCCACCGTAGGAACCGTTATGGAGTTGGTCAGATTGAATGTTGCACCGTTCTCTTGCACAAGTGGTTTATTTCGCACTTGCCAAGAATTCCAGCACTCTGGGATAGGCAAAATGGGCTCTCATGGATAGAAAAGGTGTTGTTACTCAAACATTCAGATATTAAGTGGCATGACCCTATGTATAGGGGGATTCCCATGATTCAAAGCTGTGGGGATTTCCTGAATGTACCGCTTATCAGCGTTAATGGTTGCATCAGCTATAATCCTATTTTAGCTCGTCGCCAGTTGGGGCACCTGATGGAGAATGAACCAGACCCATACTTTTTGAGAAGCTTCTACATTGAAGAGGGGAAGAATCCCGCTTACAGGGCTCAGATTGTGTATGCTTGGCGTCATATCCACACGAGGGGAGTAACTGCGTTAGGTTACCACGACACTACTATTTCAGAATCTTACTTATCATGGGTGAAAGAAGCAACCTTGAAGATGTTCTATACACGCTTTGAGCCTGACTCACCCAAACCTACTCTCATAGAAGAATTAAAAGCTGCTTTGGCAAAAGCTGAAAAGGAAGGAAAGGCTTGGAGGGATAAGTATTTCAAGGTTATGCAAGAGAAGGAAGAGCTTCAAGAGTTGGTCCATCAAGGTGGAAAGAAGAGTCATCCAGAAGACGAAGGCACCTCCAACCAGAAGATCTAAGATCCTTTTGTTTTCTGTTTTATTTCATCATGTATCTGTATTGAAGACTTGTATTTCAGTTTCAGAACTGTTGTTGTAAAACTCTCAATTATTAATCTATGAAGACTTTGAATTTGTTTTATTTCCCCATTGTTATAATTTTTGCAAATATTTCTTTAGATTCCTTGAATGATTAATTTTGCATCGTTGCATTTTGCATTCATAAGCATTGCATGTGCATATTCTTGTGTTGTGTCTCATCCCGCTGTCTTGTCTCCAGAGAATCACATTGAATCCTCAACACCGATACAATACCCGAGCCCAAGCTCGCCTGAGAATGGAAGGACAGAATTTGGATATGGACAGGATTGATAATGAACTCGGAGAGCTATGAGGAGGCATGAGGAAGATCATGGAATCCCTACAAGTTATTCGTGGAAAACTGGACACTCAAGGCACTGTTGTTTCTGAAATCACTGGCATAGCTGTGGAGCCGATCCCAACGGCGGTCACTGTTGCAAATGTACCAACCTATAGGTTACTGCCTGGCTTTGTACCTCCACCGGCAGTCAACCAACAAGGAGTTCCCCTAGGGGCAGAATTTCCTCAAGCTACTCCTACGTGTACGCCAACTTCTGTTCAAGCTCAAGTACGCCCTGTTTTCCATAACCCTCCACCGATGTATGAAGGTCTTGATGGGTCTAAAGAAGAGAGTGGAAGACATGTAAAGTTGAAAGAGAGTGTAGAGACTATAGGAAAAAAGGTCAGAGCAATGGAAGGGAATTACATCTTTGGTACTGATGCCAGAGATATGTGCTTGGTGTCTGGATTCGTAATTCTGCCAAAATTCAAAGTTCCTAATTTTGATCAGTATTCTGGTGCTACTTGTCCTCGGACGCATCTGATCATGTATTACCGAAGAATGGCCGCACATGTAGAAGATGATAAGTTGATGATTCATTGTTTCCAAGATAGTTTGAAAGGAGCTCCTGCTAAATGGTATTTGGGTCTGGATCAGTCTCGTATTCACAGTTTCCAAGACTTAGCCGATGCTTTCATAAAGCATTACAAGTACAACATGGATTTGACCCCTGATAGAAGAAAATTACTGAGTATGTCGCAAAAGAGTTCAGAATCCTTCAAAGAATATGCACAACGGTGGAGGGAGACTGCCTCTAAGGTAGAACCTCCTTTGAGTGAAAAAGAGTTGACAGATTGGTTCGTCGATACGGTAACAGCAGAGTTTTATGAGAAGATGATCAGTATTGTAACCGCAAGTTTCTCTAATATAGTAGCAGTGGGGGTGAGAGTAGAGTTAGGAATGAAGAATGGAAAGGTGGCTAGCGGTTCCAGTAGTTCTGGTAACAACAATGTCAAGAAGTTCAGCAGTAATTTTCATAAAAAGAAAGAGGGGGAGACAAATGCCATAACCGTGGGAAGAAAGAGTCGCACCTGGAGACAACCTTACCAACAATATCAACAACCTCAGCAAGGCTTTGTTCAGCAGCCTCAACCAAGTTATGTTCAGCAATCTCAGCAACAACTACCAATGTATCCATTGCAGTATGCCCAACAACCATATGTGGCAGTTGTGACCCCGACTTTCAATCATCCTGTTCCCAATTATCAGGCAGTGCCAGCACTCGTATATCAGCCAATTCAACAAGGGTATCAACGAGCGCCTAACGCTCCACCCTATCAGCAACATCATCAGCCTAGAGCTCACGCACCCAGACAGAACTACTAGAATCGGAGACCAACAACAAAACCTCCACTTCCTCAGATACCGATGACTTACGCAGAGTTGTACCCCTCCTTGGTGCAGCAAGGGTTGGTAACAACGCGACCGTTAAATCCAGACACTACATCTCCTCACTATAATCCGAATGCTCATTGTGCCTTTCATGAAGGTGCTGTTGGTCATGATTTAGAAGGTTGTCTTGCCTTAAAACATATTGTTAGAGAGTTAATAGAAAAGAAGATCTTGTCTTTTGATGATGTACCCCCTAATGTTAAAAGTAATCCATTACCGAATCATGGAGGGGTTAATGCAGTAGAAGAAGTTTCAGATGAAAGGATAGTCTGACGTGTGTCAGAGATCAAGACTCCAGTAAGGTTACTTCACGAGAAGCTGTTGAAAACAGGATTGATAGAAGGTACCCATAACGATTGTGAAGAATGTTCTATTGATTCTAAAGGGTGTGATGTGGTACGAGAGGACATACAAGGATTGATTGATGAAGGAGTTTTGCAAGTGTGTAGTAAGGTGAGGAAGGAAGAAGTTTCGGTGATTGAGCCTGTTTTTAATCTACCAAAGAAAGGTGAGAAAGTTCCGGTGTTCAATATGACCAACAAAAATGTGAAGCCTGTTTTCAGCAAATCTGCTATTGATCAACCACGACCGCTTATTATTCAGAAACCAAGACCATTTTATTTTGAAAGCACAAAGGTCGTTCCATGGAAATATGACATGACTATGATAGACCGAGAATCTGGGAAGGTTAGTCAGAAAGAAACAGGGAAAGATGACCAAATGGACATGACCAATATTGCAGGTACAAGCAAGATGACCCGTAGTGGTCGAATCTATCAACCAAAGATAACAGTAGTCACTCCAAAAGAGGTTACTCCTGCTGCGACAACAAAAGACAAAGAGGTACCAAGTACTGAAGGAGACGATGAAGAATTCTTGAGAATTATCCGGAAAAGTGATTACAGGGTTATTGATCAGCTTCATCAAACCCCATCAAAGATATCAATCTTGTCTCTCCTAATGAACTCCCCAACTCATAGAGAGGCTCTGCAAAAAGTATTGAGGAAGGCACATGTAACAAAAGATATAACTCTCGGCCAATTTGATTCGGTGATAGCCAACATTACGGAATGTAACACACTGAGCTTCAGTGATGCAGAATTTCCAAAGGAAGGACGTAATCACAACCGTGCGTTGCACGTATCTGTCAGGTGCCAAGAAGACACAATGACACAAGTTTTAGTCGACACTGGATCCTTATTAAATGTATTGCCTGCAAGGTCGCTCGCAAGGTTAGCATATGCAGGGGAAGAAATGAAGCTGACATCATTGATTATAAAGGCTTTTGACGGTTCAAGAAGAACGGTTGTTGGAGAGGTTGAATTGCCAATCATGATAGGACCTCATGTGTTCGATATTACATTCCAAGTCATGGACTTTAACCCAGCTTATAGTTGTTTGTTGGGACGACCGTGGATTCACGCAGCTGGGGCAGTGACTTCCACTTTACATCAAAGAATGAAATTTGTTGTGAATGACAAACTGGTAATTGTGCATGGTGAGGAAGACCTAATGGTGAGCAATCTGTCATCATTCAGGTATATTGAAGCAGATGAAGGCGCATTGGAAACTTCATTTCAGGCACTTGAGATAGCTAACACAGTGATGGTAGAAGATACAGTGGCAAGGAGTGGTCCATCTTTTGCATCCGCTCAAAGCATCAAGTCTATATTAGAAGAAGGTACTCTTGCAGGTTGGGGAGAAGTCATCGAAGTGAAGGCAAGACTGGGTCACCAAGGGTTAGGTTACAAACCAACTCATATCGATAAATCAACACACACCAAAGGACGTCTGAAGACTATTCAAGAGGTGTTCATCAGTGGTGGATTCCAAGTCAATGCTGTGGGAGAAGATTTTGAAGAAGAAGATATTGAGCATCTGGTGTATCATTGTGAAGCTGCTTTAGGAAATTGGGAGGCTATTGAAATTCATGTGGTCTTTCCCATGTCGAAGTAATTCGTTTGTTTTTCTTTAACTTGTTGTTGCTTTTATCTTTAAACCTCCATAGTCGTACCCAAGGCTGTAGGATGCATTTTGTAAGGGCCCCGTGCTTTCATGAATATTATGATTAATGAATGGTTTTGTTAAATCCTTTTGTTGTTGTTTCCCTTATTTGCTTTTGTTTCCATATTTATAAAGAAGATGGCAATTTTTCTAAAAAATCATCAAAACAGTTTTCTTGATTCCTGCATTTGTCTTTGTGTGTTTTAATAAATTAAGCCATTCCAACATGTAGTGATACCCCAAAACCCGTTGAATCCATTGACTTTGCTTTCCCTCCTGACTTTGACCTGCCAATTTACCAAGTCGAAGATGAGGACGAGGATTTTGAAATCCCTGATGAAATGGCCAAAATGGCATGTTATGAGCACCCAGAGTTTCAACCTCACAAAGAGCAGGTGGATGTCATTAATCTTGGCACCGCAGAAGACAAGAAAGAGGTCAAGATTGGGGAAACACTTGGAGCTGAAGTCAAGCAGCAGTTGGTGGAGCTTTTAAAAGAATATATGGATGTATTTGCTTGGTCCTATCAAGATATGCCGGGTTTGGACACCGATATAGTGGTCCACAAGTTACCGCTCCGACCCGAATGCACGTCAGTCAAACAAAAACTCCAAAGAACAAGACCTGCATGGCTCTCAAGATTTGAGATGAAGTGAAAAAGCAGATTGATGTAGGTTTCTTGGCAGTATCTAAATACCCTGAATGGGTAGCTAATATTGTACATGTGCCGAAAAAAGATGGGATGGTTAGAACGTGTGTGGATTATAGAGACCTGAACAAGGCCAGTCCGAAGGATGATTTCCCTTTGCCGCATATTCATACATTGGTGGACAATACAACTCGCTTTGCGGTTTTCTCGTGTATGGATGGTTTCTCCAGATACAACCAAATCAAGATGGATCCAGATGATATGGAAAAAACCACTTTCATTACTCCTTGGGGAACTTACTATTACAAAGTCATGTCGTTCGGTTTAAAGAATGTCGGTGCCACTTATCAAAGAGCTATGGTGATCTTATTTCATGACATGATGCACAAAGAGATAGAAGTTTATGTTGATGATATGACCGCCAAATCCCAGAGTGAAGAGGACCATTTGAACCATTTGTTGAAATTATTTGAGAGACTCAGAAAGTATCAGTTGAGGCTGAACCCAGCCAAGTGTACGTTTGGGGTGAGATCTGGGAAGTTACTCGGTTTCATCGTTAGCCACCGAGGGATTGAGGTAGATTCAGATAAAGTTCGGGCCATTCAAGATATGTCAGCTCCACAAATTGAAAAGCAAGTCAGAGGTTTCCTTGGAAGATTGAACTACATATCCAGATTTATTTCCAATATGACTCCTACTTGTGAGTCCATTTTTAAATTGTTACGAAAGAGCTATCTTAAAGAGCCTCTGATCTTGATACCTCCTGTTCCTGGAAGACCTCTTTCCATGTATTTAATAGTGCTCGAGAGTTCAATGGGTTGTGTGTTAGGTCAGCAGGATGAGTCCGGACGAAAGGAACATGCCATCTATTATTTGAGCAAGAAATTCACCGACTGCGAGAGCCGATATTCACTTTTAGAGAAAACTTGTTGTGCTTTGGCATGGGTTGCTAGACGTTTGAGGCAGTACATGATTTGTCATACTACTTTATTGATTTCAAAGATGGACTCGATAAAGTATATCTTCGAGAAGCCCACACAGACAGGAAGGCTCGCCCGATGGCATATGTTGTTATCAGAATATGACATCCAGTATGTGGCCTAGAAGTCGATCAAGGGCAGTGTTTTATCAGAGTATCTTGCAGATCAACCAGTTGAAGATTACGAGTCTCTCAAGTTTGAGTTTCCAAACGAAGACATTGTGTTGGTAAAAGATTGTGAAGAACCAGGTCCTGATGAAGGTCCTGAGCCAAGTCTTTGGTGGAAAATGATGTTTGATGCTTCCTCAAATTACAGTGGGCATGGCGTAGGAGCCGTTCTGATGAGTCTTGAAGGTGGTTACACTCCGTTTACAGCAAGGTTAGACTTTGAATGTGCCAACAACATTTCCGAATATGAAGCATGTATTCTTGGCCTTAAAGCATCTATTGACCTCAGAATCAAACTTCTCGAAGTAAGTGGAGATTCAGCTCTGGTTATTTATCAAGTTACAGGTGAATGGGAGACTAGACATGAGAATTTGATCCCTTACAGAGCCTATATCATTGAAATGATTGAATATTTTGATGAGATCACCTTCAAGCATGTTCCGAGATCTGAAAATCATATTGCTGATGCTCTAGCCATGTTAGCCTCAATGTGGAAAGTCAAGTACCTCAATGATGCTACTCTCATTAGAATTGAACGCAAGCCTGAGCTAGCTTACTGTCAGATGGTTGAAGAAGAAATCGATAACAAGCCGTGGTTCCATGACATAAAGAATTATCTGTTAAAGCAAGAGTATACGGTCGATGCTACATCACTTGATAAGAAAACCTTGAGAAGATTGGCCTCTAAGTTCTTTCTCAGCAATGGTGTGCTCTATAAAAGAAATCATGACATGGTCCTGCTTAGATGTGTTGACAGACAGGAAGCAGAATTGTTAATGCAAGATATTCATGAAGGAACATTTGGCACTCACGCCAATGGATATGCCATGTCCAAGAAGATTTTGAGGGCTGGGTATTATTGGTTGACTTTTGAAGCTGACTGTATTCAATATGCCAGAAAATGTCACAAGTGTCAGATTTATGCGGATAAGATGCATGTGCCTCCGACATTTGTTAAATGTGTTGACATCACCTTGGCCTTTCTCTATGTGGGGCATTGACATGATTGGGGCAATCGAGCCAAAGGCTTCTAATGGACACCGATTCATTCTGGTCGCTATTGATTACTTCACAAAGTGGGTTGAAGCCGCATCCTAAGCCAATGTTACTCGACAAGTGGTGGCCCGTTTTATCAAAAAAGAGATTATCTATCAATACGGAATCCCAAGCCGAATCATAACAGATAACGGTACCAATCTGAATAACAAAACCATGAAAGAGTTGTGTGGTGACTTCAAAATTGAACATCACAATTCCTCTCCTTATCGTCCCAAGATGAATGGAGCTGTCGAAGCTGCGAATAAGAACATGAAAAAGATCTTACAAAAGATGGTAAAAACTTACAAAGATTAGCATGAGATGCTGCCATTTGCCTTGCATGGGTATAGAACGTCCGTTCGCACATCAACAGGGGCAACCCCTTTCTCCTTGGTATATGGGATGGATGCAGTACTTCCTATTGAGGTTGAGATACCCTCCTTAAGAGTCATAATGGAAACCAAACTTTAAGAAGCTGAATGGGTGCGAGAAAGATTTGACCAGTTGAACCTTATTGACGAGAAACGCATGTCTGCGATGTGTCATGGTCAGATATACCAGAAAAGGATCAAGAGAGCTTTTGACAAGAAGGTTCACGTCTGGGAATTCCGAGAAGGAGAACTTGTACTCAAAAGGATTTTGCCATTTCACAAAGATGCACGGGAAAAATGGATGCCCAACTATGATGGTCCGTTTGTAACACCCCACTCTACCCCGTATGCGTAATATAATAAATATACAAGAATAATTCATGAAATTCATCAGAGTTCTCCAACATAGTGGGATATCACGCTAAGTCACTTCATTTCATTAAAATAATCAATAGTATTTAGTTTTCAATTAAGTAGTGGAATACAAATCAATTCTCCAATCTAATTCTCCTTAACATGAGGTCATACAACATAAGTCCAACAAATAAAGATATGTAACAATAAACAATCATACATAATTAACGCACATACACGTGCCACCTCAATCATTCGGCACTAATAGCCTACATTCAATTACAATAATGCAATGCGACTCACTGACTCGACACAATGCATGTGGTACCAACACAATCTCATACGGTTCACACTAGAACCCGATTCCCGTCGGAATCTGGATAAGTCGTATATACGTTCATCTGAACTACAACTTATCTCCACAACAACTTCCACAATGAAGTCCGGATGAAACTAGGCACCCATCATGGATTCCCACCTAGCCATCTCCACAAGACACATGATATGAAATGCATGTCAACACAATTATGCAATGTAATACATCATGCATAATTCACGATCAATCTTGATCCACACGAGTCATCTGCTTACCGTAATCCTCTTGAGAATTACCACAATTGCACAAGATTGTCTATATTCGACCATCTTGGCCCACATCTATCAAAACACCAAGACATCATTGAACCAGAACATGATTCGTTACTAAAACATATACACAATTGACTTCTCAAACATAAGTAGATATAAAAATATTAGGAAAAAAATTACATTATTTATCCTATGTTATAGCTCTGTTCATTAGCTTTCCAACACTTCGAACGGGGGTCAAAACGGACTTACGGATCCAAAGTTACGTCCAAAACAATTTCGACCGAAAACATCAACAGTCGCGACGGACAGAAAGACGCTGTTACGCTCTGGAACTGATTTTCGCTCAATTATTCTTGCGAATTACTTACTCAAAGCACCCACAACATCACTAAAACATTCCTAAGGTTATACGGCAATAACGACACAACTTCTATGGTTTATTATGCTCATCTGGCAACGTTTGCAACATATAAAACACTATTTCCTACAATTGCTCTGAGTACTTCAGAGTTACCCACATTTGAATATTCCTATTCCTATAGGGTCAAACATATCACAGTCCAAGGTTTTGGTCACGAAGGCAAAGATCAGTATTTCTCAACTCTACACTCAAAGGGTCAAGAATACTAACCACTAACCTCTAGGGTTTACTGTCAATTTCCTTACAATTGCTCTGAAGGCATCGTAATTTCAAATATCAAATATTCTATCCCATATGGGTAGACATATAACGATCTAAGGTTTTGGCCACAAAGGTTCAATTTTCCATAAGTTTTTCCTATATTAATATTCAACGATACATATCCTTTGGCCATTTGGTCATAACCTCAGATTCTTACGGTTACCTCCCTATTTCCCACAATTAACCCAAATCTCTAAACCTTAGGGAAACCTTAGAGCATGGTTCTAATAACGATATAACACATTCATTTCTATATATTTACCCAAATCCCTAAACCTTACATCACCACAACATACCGAAATGTATATATAGAAAACTATGAAAAGCAATACTCCCCATACAATAATCATTCAAGAACAACAACAATTTTATGGAATTTATCATGCTACGAAAATTAGATCAAATATCCTCAAGAACACACAATTCCTATGAGAGAAAGGACCTCTCACTACCCTCTCATGTTAATTCACCCATATTGAAATCCATTCTCCCCCCTTACCTCGATTAATTTCTCAATCGTTGAAGAATCTTGAAGGATTGACAGCCCTAGCCTCCTTCTCTTCCTCCTTGTTCTTCTTCTCACTTTTCCCCCAAAACCTCTCTTTGGCAGTTTATCGTGTTCTAATTCTCTTTCCCCAAAAAAACTTCTTTATTTCCTTTAATCCCTTATTTCTTATTTTATTATTTAAATCCTATAATAATAATAATAATAATAATAATAATAATAATAATAATAATAATAATAATAATATTATTCTCCCACTAATAACAATATTCATACTAATAGTAATAATATGAATAATAATAATATTCCACCAAATAATATTATTAATACGAATAATAATAATAATAATAATAATAATAATAATAATGATAATCTCATTAACATTATTATTAATAATAGTTGGAAAAATATTAATCACTATAATGCTCTCGATATCATAATTAACTTACTCGTTTATCTAGGTCCACAGTACCCCAACTAAGGTCAGCTCTCTCCCTTACTCCTAACCTCATACCCTTAATTAAGGACACCACACAACTACACCTCACAAAAAAAACGAAGCGAATGAATAATTTAAATAGGGTGTTACAACTCTCCCCCACTTAAAATATTTTCGTCCTCGAAAATGTACCTGATGAGAACGGTTCCGGATACGACTCTCGCATCTTAATCTCAAGCCAATTCATTCCTAAAATAACATCCAACTCGCGGAGTGGTAAACAAATCAAGTTCACTCCAAAATACTTACCAAGGATCGACACTGGACAATCCAAACACACTAGAGATGTAGTGACTGACCCAATAGATGGAGTATCAATCACCATCCCTCTAGTCAAAGTAGACGGCTTATTACTCTAAAACTTTCCCAAATTACGAAACTCTCCGTTGTCAGCATTTCGGTTGACGTTCTGACCAATGTCTGCCACTGCCTGCGCAACAGCTTGTAACGCAGCAGCCATCGCAACATCATTCCTACCAGCCATACTTCTCAACAACCACGACAACACAGGTTCGAAACACACACATGACTATAAACATTATATAGTCAGACTCTACTACAACACTGGCCGGACGGACCAACCTGCTCTGATACCAATTGTAACACCCCACTCTACCCCGTACGCGTAATATAATAAATATACAAGAATAATTCATGAAATTCATCAGAGTTCTCCAACATAGTGGGATATCACACTAAGTCATTTCATTCCATTAAAATAATCAATATTATTTAGTTTTCAATTAAGCAGCGGAATACAAATCAATTCTCCTCAACATGAGGCCATACAACATAAGTCCAACAAATAAAGATACGTAACAATAAACAAATAAAGTAGTCAAATAACAACGTAATCCCGTCATCCCATGTTACGTATCAGAGCGACTCCTAAGACTCGATCAAATAGCAACACACTCCAAGCACTACTCAGGTACCTGGTCACTTGTACTCCCAAGAGAGCACAGACACAACAACAAAAAGGGGTGAGAACTACATTCAATAAATAAGCGGTGAAATACACATGCTAAGGAGTAGTTACACACCACACATACTGTTGGGAAAGAAAACAAATATAGGAGATAGTAATAAAATGCGGAAGCTGCTGGATCAACTTTTCCCCTGCGTGCAGTTAAAAATAAGCTCCAAACAAAATTGCTCAGACAACGATAATAAGCACAAAATAGAGCAAATAAAATAAGGAGACACCAGAATTATTAACGTGGGAAAAAACCCTTAAAGGGAAAACAACCCACGAGACCAAGCCAGTAAATCTTCCATTAATAAATTAACGGGTACACCACAAAACCTCCTGGAACCACCAGGGATAACAACAGAGCAAAAATAATCTTCACCGTACAAGGTGGATATCAAATCTACGACACAACAATAAAGAGACACTCTTTGATATTTTTCTCTCTGTCTGTAGAGTCGCTCACGTTGCAGCTCTCTTCCCTCTTACTCCTGTTATCGCTAACACACAAGGGTTAAAACCCTTTAACCATTTCATGGGCTTTGGCCCACAAAGCTAATTCCCTTTTTTTTCTTATTCTCTTTTAATAATAATAATAATAAGATTAAGTGGGCTAACTTATTTGGTGACCCACACAACAATTCTCCCCCTCACCAAATTAAAGGGAGACCATAGGAAACCAAACCTGCTTTCTTTCTGCAAGTAGAGAACTTCTCCATAGGTAAGGCTTTTGTCATCATATCTGAACCATTCTCGTCAGTATGGATTTTCTCTAATGAAAATTTCTTCATCTCCAGCGCATCGCGTATCTAATGATACTGAACATCAATATGCTTCGAATTTGAGTGATAAGTCGAGTTCTTGCTGAGATGGATTGCACTCTGATTGTCACAATATAAAATATATTTCTCCTGTGAGAGACCCAAATCTTGTAGGAATTTCTGCATCCAAAAGAGTTCCTTTGCAGCTTCTGTGGCGGCAATATACTCTGCTTCTGTAGTAGACAAAGCAACACATTTTTGCAATCTAGACTACCATGACACTGCTCCCCCTGCAAAAGTCATCATAGACTTCCTAGAATCCACATCACCAGCCATGTTTGCATCTGCAAAACCATCTAACATAGGCTTACTACCTCCAAAGCACAAACAGACTCCAGAAGTACCTTTGAGATACCTGAGTATCCATTTCACAGCTTGCCAATGTTCTTTGCCAGGATTAGAGAGGAAATGACTGACCATGCCAATTGCATGAGCAATATCTGGACGTGTACACACCATCACATACATCAAGCTACCAATTGCAAATGCATACGGAATATTCTCCATTTCTTCTTTGTCTTTCTCACTTGTAGGACATTGCATAGAGCTCAATTTGAAGTGACCTGCAAGTGGAGTGCCAACTGATTTTGAATTTGACATATTAAACCTCTCCAATACCTTTTCAATGTACTTTTGCTGTGATAACCACAATTTGCAATTCTTCCTGTCACGTGTAATTCTCATGCCAAGGATTTGCTTTGCAGGGCCTAAATCCTTCATTGCAAAGGACTTGCTCAACTCTCTTTTCAAATGCTCAATCTCTTTCATGTCATGACCAACAATCAACATGTCATCGACATAGAGCAAAAGGATAATAAGTTTCTCACTAGGGAACTTCTTCAAAAACACACAATGATCAGAAGAAGTTTTTGCATACCCATGATCCACCATGAAAGAATCAAATTTCTTGTACCATTGCCTTGGAGCTTGTTTAAGACCATACAAGCTCTTCTTCAATCTGCAGACAAGCTTCTCTTTACCTTTGACTGCAAAACCATCAGGCTGCTCCATGTAAATTTCTTCCTCCAAATCACCATGGAGAAATGCGGTCTTCACATCAAGTTGTTCAACCTCTAAATTCAAACTAGCTGCCAAACCAAGTACAGCTCGGATTAAAGACATCTTGATCACAGGTGAAAATTTGTTTTCAAAATCTATACCTTTCTTCTGACTGAATCCTTTTACAACCAACCTTGCCTTGTACCTTGGCTGTGAGCTATTTTCTTCTGACTTCAATTTAAACACCCACTTATTCTTGAGTGCTCTCTTACCATTAGGTAGCTTCACTAGCTCAAATGTGTGGTTCTCATGTAAGGATTTCATCTCTTCTTGCATGGCTTTGTACCACTTGTCTTTCTCTTCATGTGACATAGCTTCTTCAAAGCTTTGTGGCTCTCCCCCATCAGTAAGCATCACATATTCATGAGGAGGATATCTCTGTGAAGGATGGTGTTCTCTGGTGGATCTTCTCACTGGCTCAGCAGGTTGCTCTGGTGGAATTTGTTCAATTTCTTCATCAACTTGGGGCTCAGGAACATCACCTTCATTGTCCATATCTGCATTCACATCTCCCCCATTATTATTGACTATGGTAGGAAGCTCTGGATCAACATCAATGTACCTGTGGACAACCTGTTTCTGCTTTTCATTCTTGTCAATATCTTCGATGGTTTGGTCTTCAACAAAAATAGCATCTCGACTTATAAGGACTTTCCTGTTAACCGGATCCCAAAACCTGTAACAAAAGTCTTCACGTCCATAACCCAAAAAGATACAATGTTTTGATTTACCATCAAGTTTGGACCTCTCATCTCTGGGAATATGAACAAATGCCTTGCAGCCAAACACTCTCAAGTGATTATATGAGACATCTTTCCCTCGCCACACCCTCTCTGGAACATCACCATCAAGAGGAATTGAAGGAGAAAGGTTGATCAAATCTACTGCAGTTCTCAATGCTTCACCCCATAATGATTTAGACCATTTTCCATGGGAGAGTGTGCATCTGATTCTGTCATTAATTGTGCGGTTCATTCTCTCTGCAACTCCGTTGTGCTGTGGAGTCTTTGGAACTGTCTTCTCAAGCCTGATTCCATGTTCCCTGCAATAATGCTCAAATGGCCCCCTGTATTCACCACCATTATCTGCTTTGACACACTTTAACATTTTACCTGTTTCTCTTTCCACACTTGCATGGAAGTGTTTGAACATATCAAGTACCTGATCTTTGGATTTCAAAACAAAAGCCCACACTTTTCTCGAGTGATCGTCAATAAATGTCACAAAATAAGAATAGCCACTAAGAGATTTAACATCCATAGAGAAAACATCATTGTGAACTAAATCCAAGATATGTGACCTCCTGTGAGGAGGGTGAGTGTGGAAAGAAACTCTATGTTGTTTACCAACAATACAATTAGAGCAAGTTTTAAGAGGTGTACCTTTCACCGGAAGTAGATTTTTCCTTGCAAGAGTGTCAAGTCCCTTCTCACTCAAGTGACCGAGCCGCTTATGCCATAGCTCTGTAGAATAATCCTCAATTCCATTCACTTGAGGGGCACACAATTTTGTAGAAGTCCAGTAAAGGGTGTTTTTCTTCACTCCCTTTGCTACCACCAAAGTACCCTTGGTGCACTTCCATTTACCATCGCCAAAGGAATTATGGTAACCATCATCATCAAGTACCTGTACTGAAATCAAGTTGAGGTGCATATCAGGAATATGCCTAACGTTCTTCAAGTGCAGCTTGCATCCAACATTAGTTTCTACCCAGATATCTCCAATGACAGCAACCTTGCTTACCCCTTGATTACCCATCTTTACCTGCCCAAAATCTCCAGCAATATAGGATAAAAAATACTCACGATGAGGAGTAACATGATATGAGGCAGCAGAATCTACAACCCATTCATAATCTTGGCATGCGAGATTAACTGAATCATCTTCATAAACAACAACAACTTCACCATCAGATACAACTACAACTGTGTCTTTATCTTCTTTATTATCATTGCCTCTTTCCCTTGATTTCTCTCTCTTAAGCAACCTGCATTCTCTTATCATATGACCTGCTTTGTTGCAATGATAGCACCTGATGTCTTTCCTGGGCCTTGACTGTCCTCTTGACTTGCTTCTGTCATTAGATTTATGAGAGGTTCTATGTTGGCTTCTCCCCCGTGACTCAATAACCAAGGCTTCTGTGTGAGTCGATGAACTAGCCGTATTGTTTCCCTTCCTCCTGATTTCTTCATTCAATAGGGCTTCTTTCACAGTATCAAAAGTCATATTTCCATTAGTGGAATTGCTCAGAGATACCGCCAATGTTTCCCAACTGTCTAGCAATGAGCTAAGCAACAACAAAGCAAGTAGCTCATCAGGAAGTTTAATCTTAATAGTAGTCAGCTGATTCACAAGATTCTGAAAACTGCTCATATGCTCTGCCACTGAAGAACCATCCCTGTACTTCAGATTAACCAGTCTCCGAAACAAAAATACCTTGCTCTGTGCATTATTGGACTCAAACATGTCCTTCAATTTCTTCCACAGACTGTGGGCACTAGTCTCACTAGACACATAATGATAAATGCTCTGATCTATCCATTGCCTGATCATGCCAATTGTTTTTCTGTTTGCCTTTGTCCATTCTGCAACAGATTTATCATCTGGCTTAGTACCGTCTCCGTCAATGGGATCATACAAGTCCTTATAGAACAACAAGTCTTCCATCCGGGATTTCCAAATAGAATAATTGGAAGAATCCAATTTCAGCATAGTACCATCCATATCACCTTCACCCATTTTAATAGCATCAAATAGAACTCCAACCAAGGAGCTCTGATACCACTGTTGGGAAAGAAAACAAATATAGGAGATAGTAATAAAATGCGGAAGCTGCTGGATCAACTTTTCCCCTGCGTGCAGTTAAAAATAAGCTCCAAACAAAATTGCTCAGACAACGATAATAAGCACAAAATAGAGCAAATAAAATAAGGAGACACCAGAATTATTAACGTGGGAAAAAACCCTTAAAGGGAAAACAACCCACGGGACCAAGCCAGTAAATCTTCCACTAATAAATTAATGGGTACACCACAAGTCCTCCTGGAACCACCAGGGATAACAACAGAGCAAAAATAATCTTCACCGTACAAGGTGGATATCAAATCTACGACACAACAATAAAGAGACACTCTTTGATATTTTTCTCTCTATCTGTAGAGTCGCTCACGTTGCAACTCTCTTCCCTCTTACTCCTGTTATCTCTAACACACAAGGGTTAAAACCCTTTAACCATTTCATGGGCTTTGGCCCACAAAGCTAATTCCCTTCTTTTTTTCTTATTCTCTTTTAATAATAATAATAATAATAATAAGATTAAGTGGGCTAACTTATTTGGTGACCCACACAACACATACAATCATACATAATTAACGCACATACACGTGCCACCTTAATCATTCGGCACTAATAGCCCACATTCAATTACAATAATGCAATGCGACTCACTGACTCAACACAATGCATGTGGTACCAACACAATCTCATACAGTTCACACTAGAACCCGATTCCCGTCGGAATCCGGATAAGTCGTATATACGTTCCTCTGAACTACAACTTATCTCCATAACAACTTCCACAATGAAGTCCGGATGAAACTAGGCACCCGTCATGGATTCCCACCTAGCCATCTCCACAAGACACATGATATGAAATGCATGTCAACACAATTATGCAATGTAATACATCATGCATAATTCACGATCAATCTTGATCCACACAAGCCATCTGCTCACTATAATCCTCTCGGGAATTACAACAATCGCACAAGATTGTCCATATTCGACCATCTTGGCCCACATCTATCAAAACACCAAGACATCATTGAACCAGAACATGATTCGTTACTAAAACACATAAACAATTGACTTCTCAAACATAATAAGATATAAAAATATTGGGAAAACAATTACATTATTTATCCTATGTTATAGCTCTGTTCATTAGCTTTCCAACACTTCGAACGGGGGTCAAAACGGACTTACGGATCCAAAGTTACGTCCAAAACAATTTCGACCGAAAACATCAACAGTCGCGACGGACAGAAAGACGCTGTTACGCTCTGGAACTGATTTTCGCTCAATTATTCTTGCGAATTACTTACTCAAAGCACCCACAACATCACTAAAACATTCCTAAGGTTATACGGCAATAACGACACAACTTCTATGGTTTATTATGCTCATCTGGCAACGTTTGCAACATATAAAACACTATTTCCTACAATTGCTCTGAGTACTTCAGAGTTACCCACATTTGAATATTCCTATTCCTATAGGGTCAAACATATCACAGTCCAAGGTTTTGGTCACGAAGGCAAAGATCAGTATTTCTCAACTCTACACTCAAAGGGTCAAGAATACTAACCACTAACCTCTAGGGTTTACTGTCAATTTCCTTACAATTGCTCTGAAGGCATCGTAATTTCAAATATCAAATATTCTATCCCATATGGGTAGACATATAACGATCTAAGGTTTTGGCCACAAAGGTTCAATTTTCCATAAGTTTTTCCTATATTAATATTCAACGATACATATCCTTTGGCCATTTGGTCATAACCTCAGATTCTTACGGTTACCTCCCTATTTCCCACAATTAACCCAAATCTCTAAACCTTAGGGAAACCTTAGAGCATCGTACTAATAATGATATAACACATTCATTTCTACATATTTACCCAAATCCCTAAACCTTACATCACCACAACATACCGAAAGGTATATATAGAAAACTATGAAAAGCAATACTCGACTCTAAATTCATTGCGTAGGCCCAAGTTTCCGTCGCTCACGTTGCCCCTGGAACGGAGGCCTCGATGGGTCGCGTTCAGGGGAGGCCCCGACGGGGTCACGGTTTTGCCGCACTAAACTTTGCACATCCCTTCCATATGTTATGTTGGAAATCCGTGCAAAATATCGGCTCTAAATTCTTTGCGTAGGCCCATGTTTCCGTCGCTCCCCATACAATAATCATTCAAGAACAGCAACAATTTTATGGAATTTATCATGCTACGAAAATTAAATCAAATATCCTCAAGAACACATAATTCCTATGAGAGAAAGGACCTCTCACTACCCTCTCATGTTAATTCACCCATATTGAAATCCATTCTCCCCCCTTACCTCGATTAATTGCTCAATCGTTGAAGAATCTTGAAGGATTGACAACCCTAGCCTCCTTCTCTTCCTCCTTGTTCTTCTTCTCACTTTTTCTCCCAAAACCTCTCTTTGGCAGTTTAGCGTGTTCTAATTCTCTTTCCCCAAAAAAACTTCTCTATTTCCTTTAATCCCTTATTCCTTATTTTATTATTTAAATCCTATAATAATAATAATAATACTAATATTATTCTCCCACTAATAATAATATTTATACTAATAGTAATAATATGAATAATAATAATATTCCACCAAATAATATTATTAATACGAATAATAATAATAATAATAATAATAATAATGATAATCTCATTAACATTATTATTAATAATAGTTGGAATAATATTAATCACTATAATGCTCTCAATATCATAATTAACTTACTCCTTTATCTAGGTCCACAGTACCCCAACTAAGGTCACCTCTCTCCCTTACTCCTAACCTCATACCCTTAATTAAGGACACCACACAACTACACATCACAAAAAAAATCGAAGCGACTGAATAATTTAAATGGGGTGTTACACCGTTTGTTGTAAAAACAGTCTTCTCAGGAGGATCGTTAATTCTCACAACAATGGATGGGGAACAGCTTGCACACCCGGTGAATTCTGATGCAGTCCGAAAATATTACGCCTAAAAGAACCCGATAAGTCGAAAAACCGCAAGGGCGGCTTATGCAATAATGGGTATCCCGCTGGATCATAACCTATGAAGGAGGTCCAGGCAAAAGTTAGGGATGAAATAAAAAAGAGATAATGAGCTCACTAAGTTGAAAACCCGAAAGGGCGACTTAGGAAAAAAAGAGCGTCCCGGTGGATTGAAAACCTGAAAGGGAAATCCAGGAAAAAGTTAGGGACAAAGGTGTTTCACTGCATCAGATGGGTCGTTACCTCTGTAGAAGATTTTACAAAGAAGTCCATTTCAACCACTCTTGTTAGAAGCAAGGTTTTGGAAAGCTTTAGTCATTAGGGGTAGAATTGTCAGTGGATTCAATGTAACCTTTTTCTTTTTATGTTTCCATTTTCAATTGTAAAAGTTCCATGGAGTACTGTCATTGACAAACTCCCATTCTTAAATGAAATCAGTTTTGGACCTTTCTTTTTTGCAAAATTACTATTGTCTTTATTTCTTTGTTATGCAAAACATCGTTTATTGTCAATGATAATTTTTGAAAGCACCAGGTTCGAATAACTTTTGAAGACTAGCAAAACATAAAACACTTTGGCTTTTGGAAAGACTCGGTGGAGGTCATACCTCTCGAAGCTTTAAGGTGGCAGAAACTTTGACGTGCAGTCCCAAATACATCTCCTAGTGAATGTCAGTTGAATTGACTGTATAAGATGCTCATTCAGTCGTGTGTAGTCACCAAGATTGGAGACTCTCTCCCCAGGTTTCTCTATGAGACGAGTTCTTGTGATGATAGCCTCATCCCCAGTAGAAGAATTCAGAGCGTCCCTGAATCTTTTTTAAGCACAGTGGGTTTATTTCCCAGCATCCCTGAAGCTTTTTTAAGCACAACGGGTTTATTTCCCAGAAACCTACAGCACCTTTGTTTTGTGGATTCAGTGTGATTCATTGCGTCCCCAATGAAATAAATATGTTTATCTATATTTCCCCTTTGAGTCTCCTGATTCTTCTGATTCTCGTCGGAATCAACTCCTGCATACCATTAATCATTGGCATCATGGCATGTCACGTGCATTTGTCCGGCCTCTGTTTGGTCTTTGGATGTTACCTCTTGTCTTATTTGTTTGTTGGATGTTACCGGTGGTCTTGTTTGTTGTTCTATGGGCATTCTCTGTCCTTTTGAGGTTTGGTTGTCACCAGTTTCTCTACCTCTGTTGTTACTAAGTTTGTGTGTGGTCATAGGTTTTCACTGGTATCCCGCTTGTTCCTGGTTGTAACTAGTACCTTTGTATGACCTGTTGTTACTGGCATCGTTTGCTTGGACGTCACCAGCGTTTCTCCTTGAAGTCTAGTCGTTACTAGCCCCCCCCATATCATTTGAAGAGTCCAGTGGTAACTGGTACTATTTAAAATCCAATCGTTATTGGTATTGAGCTCTAGTCGTCACCATATCTCTTGAAAGTCCAATGGTAATTGGCATCTCCTGAAAGTCCAGTGGTAACTGGAATTGTTGAAAGTTCAATGGTAATTGGTATATCTCTCAGAAGTCCGGTGGTAACTAGAATTGTTTAAAAATACAATCGTTATTGGTATCATTACTTTGGTCGTCACCATAGTTTTGAAAAGTCCAGTGGTAACTGGCATTGTTTAAAATCTAATCGTTATTGGTATCGTTGCTTTGGTCGTCACCATAGTTTCAAAAAAGTCCAGTAATTATTGGCTCTGCTTGAAAGTTAATCGCTAATACCGAGAGTTGGTTGTTACCAATTTCCCCAGCCGGAATCCTGTATTGTATCAACGCAATTTGGAGCTCCCATTTTGTTTGGCCGTCACCATCACCCCTTTGTAAGTCTAGTAGAAACTAGCATCCTTTGTTTGTTGATTGTTCTGGTCGTCACCAGTATCCCCTGTAAAACATCGCTTTCCCATTCGAGTCTCAAAGATCTAGTCGCCACTAGCATCCCCGTTGCGCCTGGTCTTGTTTCTGTTCTTTTCCTGAAGATCCCATTCGAACTCTTCGCTATAGGAGATTCCTCAGCTGTTTATCCCCGGTGAGGTTTGTGTCTCTTTTCTTTCATTTCCCCAGTGAAAGATATTTAAATAGGGGCAACTGTCATACCCCAAAATTTTGACCCCTTAGATCTTCATCATCATTTTAGGAGCATGGTCTACATGTTTATCTAACCTTAACCCTTTCCAAGTGGTCTTTGTCAAGTTACAAGAGAATCAGGGTTTTTATGTAGCCGAAATCGAGGCTTTGAGGGCTGACCGGTCAATGTTTTGGATTGGTTTTCTTTGAGATTGGATCTCCACATCTTCAAGAGTATTCCATTGGATCAAACAAGAATCCAATTTGAGGTTGTCACCCAAGAGTCATAAGCAGTAAAATTCAGGATACCCGATTAGGGTTTTTTTGAGCAGGAAAAGTCAACTGTGGTTTGACTGTTGATCTAAAAGGTGTTACAATGGTGGGATCATGGTTTATAATGTTCAAAGCCTCCAGAGGTCCAGAGTATCAACAGTCGACTCGGTAGCCACCGATCGGTCGTTCGGTTGAACGAAAAGTCAACTCTTCAACAATAAGGAATCTAACCTCAAGATGTGAATAAAAAATGTTCCTAATGACATATTGCATCTACCGATAAAATTTCATGACAATTGGATCAAGGGTTGAGGAGTAATCACAAAAGTCGGGAATTAGGGTTTCAAAAGGGGCAAGACCATAACTCCTTAACCACACATCCAAATGAAGTGGTTCAAAGCTCATTAGAAAGCTCTTGACAAATCCTACAAAAGCCTCAAAGTGGTCCATGACCAGAAAATGCATAGATTTGGAGTTATGATCAAATTCATTTCAAGAAGGGAAAAGGACTTAGAGAAATTTCACTTTTAAGCTTGTTTTTTAGCCACTTTGAGAGGCTTTTTGGCCAAGTTCCTTTGGGAATTTGAAAGTTATGAAAACATGAATGTTTTAGAGATATTTGAGGGCTTTCTAAAAATTACTAGAACATCTCAATGGAATATGTGAGTTGAGAGTTATGGATTTGGCAAGATGGTGTTTTCATACTTGAGTCCCACATTGGTAATTTTTCATAATATCATTCTTTGGCCACTTGGATCATTTCTCAGCCTTTGAATCTTATTGTTTCTGATATTTAGATGTTTTGAAGCATTTAATTGTGAGAGTTATGCAGAGGAAGTGGAAATTTGAAGTTTGGCAAGTTGGCTTGCAAGTTGTAAATGCAACTTGCATTAAAATAATGAAAAATGAAAAAAGTTGAAAAGGAAGCTCTGCACCAGCCATGTTCCTACTCTCTCTAGCCTCACTTTAGCCACTCTAAATTCATCATTTCACTTAACTTTCGGCTTACCTCCAAGCCAAGAAAACACTTTTGAGAGAGTTGATCCAAATTGCCAAACCTTTCCCTCTTAGGAAGGAAACCTCCAATCTGTCATTTCCCTCTCATTTCCATATAAATAGAGGACATCTCTACCTCATTCCATACATCAGAAATCTCTCAAAAAACCAGAGAAATAAAAAGCTCTTTCTCTTTCCTTCTTTTACTTCAAATTCACAAAATCTCCAAAATCACAAAAATACCAAAAATCTATCTTGACAGCCCATCCCCCTAAGCTCATTTCCATACATTCAAACTCTCTAAAAACCTTCCACCAATTCCACAAATATGGTATAGAAAGGGTTCCAATCATTAAAACATTCAAAAACATCATTTTGCAAAAAGTCAACTTTCATACCAAGCAACTTTGACCACAATGCATAAAATCTGCCAACTGGTTGTCTAGACTTGTTCTTGCTGTTCTAATCACTCATACACCTCACATACATCCTATCTCAACTGTCTAAAGCATTGGAAACAAGTGGTGAAGCTTATTTCTCCAACTGTCCTAAGGTTTGCATTCTTGCTTCAAGAAGAAGAAAACTCAAAAGCTGAGTTGCATTTAAAGTTTCTCTGGGTTTCTTGGTGTTCTAATTTGTTCAACATAGTCTACAAGAGGTATGTAGTCTATGAATCTTGTACTTTGCATCATGTCGTACCTCAAAAAATACGATCCTCGCGATGGACACGGAAAATACGTTTGAAACAGAGTCGCCACCGAACTTTATTCATTCCACGAATGGAATAGGAAAATATCGATAAAACCTTTAAAGGGATAAGGACATGGTCATCGCAACCAATGTTCTAGGTTCAGGAGTCGATTACGCAGAGGGAAGGTATTAGCACTCTCTACGTCCGTTGTACTCAACGGGAACCTCTTGATCGATTCGAGAGTAAAGTTAACTACGCTTGTTAGTTTTCTTCTAAGGTTTCTCCTATAAGGGAAATGGGTGGTTTTAAGATAGGGTGCTCGCCAAGGATTAGGGCCCTTGTGCCGACGTATCTTCACTTGTAAGAAGTGGAAAATCAGAGCATTCGTAGTTCGTGGGACTACGGGAAAAAGAGGGGATTGTGCTCGCCAAGATTATCGCAATCTTGTGCCTACGTATCTCACATTCAGAAGAGAATGAAGAATCAGAGCAGCCGTAGTTCGGCTAACTACGGTAAAAGGTTTGTGTTTGGAATGAACGAGAGTTTAGGTCGCATTCTAACTGCTAAACATTGACTTGTCTGCTCGCTAGGGGAGGCTGAAGCACGAGTTCATATGCGCAGAAGAAAGGTCTAAACAATGTTCTTTGGTAAAAGGTTTGTTTGAGTTGGAAATCGCACGAGGGCGAGAAAAGAGTTGGAATGGTTGGCACGAGTTCATATGCGCGAAAGAAGGGACTAAACAACGTTCTTGGTAAAAGGTGTATTGAATCGAACGAGAGTTTAGGTCGCATTCTAACTGCTAAACATTGGCTTGTCTGCTCGCTAGGGGAGGCTGAAGCTCGAGTTTGTTATGCGCGGAAGAATGGAGTAAACAATGTTCTTTGAGAAAGTATTTAGGTTGGAGATCGCACGAGGGCGAGGAATTTGTGTTTATCGTATTGGATGTTTTGGTTTAGGAAAGAGAATGGATTTGAATAGGTTTAAGGTTTCAATCGCACGGGGGTGAAAAAAGAGTTGGAATTGTTGGATATTTTAATGGAGAATGACGACTACTCGATAAACGAGACGTCAGTCTCGTAACCAATTAGTCGGGATATCGTTGGAATGACAGATCCCAACGACACCTTTTTCATTCCAAATATGTTTGATGGACGATTTAGACGCGAAAGAGTTTGAATTGAAGGAGATTTAGATTCAATCACACGAGGGTGAGAAACGAGGTTAGACGGGTTGTATATTTAGGAGGAATGACGACTATTCGATAACAAGACGTCGGCCTTGTAATCAACTAGTCGGGATATCGTTGGAATGCTAGATCCCAACGACATCTTTTTCATCCCATTAATTATGAAATATGTTTGTTGGACAGTGAAAGTACTTGTCCAAATAATTATGGAAAATATTTTAGAAACGAAAGTTCGAATGATATACTATTCAATGCGTACACCTTGATAGTAATCATTCTCGAATTCAAGGAATGCGTGACTCCAAGAACTCGATCCTTTCGTGAATTAATTAAGAAAATAATCTGAACATATTAGCGGAGGGGTTAAACTAGGTATTCTAACAAAGTAAGATCGGAAGGATCACAACTCAAGGTGTGCACCTTGAGAGCAATCATTCGAGAACTCAAGAAGTGCTAGACCTCAAGAGCTCGATATCTACATTGTTTAATCGAAAAGAATAGTTTGTTTTGAAGAAATATACTCAAGATGAGTCAAGGTTTGAATTTAAATTTTAAGCGTGTGCACTAGCAAAGTGGGCTAGTCTTCTAAGTGACCAACTAGAAGTAATTGATCAAATAGGTGTTACTGTAAGGAAGCCCAGGATTAAGCTTTAAAATGTTGTGTATGGTGATCAAAGGTTGATAGCGAGGCTTTGAAAGCACTCGACTTACAAGGGTTGAAAATGGCTCGATGAATCGAGAATTTATTTTGAAAAGGGTTTAAAGTATTAAAGCATAAATAATACGAAAGCGATAAAAATATTACATTTTGAGGGAGTGGGGTACATTTTTTTGAATGGGGATAGAATATAATGAAATAGATAAATCGAACTTACCCGAATGAATGTATGTTATAGCGCGGCGAAAGTCAACTAATGCGTAAGAACTTCTAGTGACATAATGGACATAGAAATATCGAAACCATGAACTTTGAGTCTGATTTAAAATGCAATAAAAATAAAATAGTAACACAAAAATGATATTTTTCATATTTACAAAATTATTTTCAAAAAAAAAATTATTTACTATATGAGAAATGCAAAATTACTTATTGGATCTAATGTACATGAAAAAAAACCAAAACTTAATCTCAAATGGAAAATCAATTATTAAATTTAATGAGAGGAAATGCTTAATAATGCAGCATGAGTTTTCATGAAAAATGTAATACCGTCCAATTCACATATCTACAATTATATCTATCAAAAGTGTACTTAAATATCTTTTAAACAATAAAAAGAAATAAAAACGGCCAGTATACTCATGAAATTGAGTTCTACTTTATTGAAACAAAATAACATATTAAAATACTAATTAAAATTTTAAGTCTATTCATAAAAATAAGTAAAAAAGTCACAACCTCACATGTCATTTGAATATAAGTTTTCAGCTTCCCTTCTCCTTCAAATTATTTCTCAACTTTATTCATATTAATTGACATTAATTATTTTTGAATAAATAAAAAACTATTATTGCCACACACAAAAAAATGGTATAAGATATGCCAAACAAACATCCACTTGCAATACTAATAAATAAGGCAATTGATCTCCTTATATCAAAACCTACAGTAAAGTGAAAACAAGCATTCTAGTTAACTTCCAAATAGAAATCCAAGAACAACAATATCAGTACTCCACTTCCAAACTTTCATCACATAAATACAACAAACTTCTTGACACCTCCATAACATTTTGATCCAGCGCGAGAATAAGGCAAAAGCAGAAACCTCAGAAAGCAGATATTAATTGAATGTGAATAAATAAACTTCAGCATATTGTAAACAACACACAAAACTGCAAAAAATACTTCATGATCCATGCACATCAATTCATAATTAACATGATAAAATAATTGTGCTATATTACAGACCAAAATGCAAAACATGCCAAGATCACAAAACCAACATTAAATACAAGACAGTGTTTTCAACATCGCAAAACCAACCTTAAATACAAGAGTATAGTCAATCAAAAGTCAAATTCCCAAACGATAATGACGGCAGTAAACTCAAGCTATCTCAAACCGAACCGTTACCCAAATGACATGATTAACACGAATCAACCATAACAAAAGCAGTAACTATTAAAACTGAAAACTCACAAAGTTGTGATGAAAATGAACTCAACCAAATACATAATCGGCACTCACAACTTACTAAGTATCCAAATAGAAGGCATTGAAAAAATGAAAAGAAAAAAAGCTCTCACGTAGAGAAACTCTGTTTGTTAAGGAAAAAAATCTCAAAATTGCATCGACACACCGAAACAGCACATCAAGCACAACGTGTAATCGAAACCAAACCAAAATCAAATCAGAACATTAAATACAATCAAAGAAAATGTTTCGAATTGTTACCGACGTGTGCCCTTCTTTAAATCGAAACTATTGAATGTGATGTTGAGCTAGTCTTGTTACGTTTGATGCAGGTTCCTTGTTTCTTGAAGTTGTTGCTACGAAAGCGCCATCAGAAATGAAGGTCTTGAAGAAATCGATTGAGATGGTTGTTGTTGTTGGAGGTGAAGCTGCGGAGGGTATAATGGTTCTCGCTGGAAGTGGGAGATGAAGGAGATTTGATTATGATTTTAAAGGGTGGAAGTGAAAGTTTGGAGATTGTTTTTCATCCAAGAAGTTGTGATGGTGACGGCGGATTTGGAGAAATAGGATGGAAGAAAATCAGTCAGTGGAAAGAAAGAAGGAGAAAACTGTGATTGATGGCTTCTTCAAAGAAAAAGAAAAAAGAAAAGAAATCTCTAAGAGTCTGCCGCCTGGGATTTTTCTGTGTTGGGGGCGCCGTTTAGGATTTGATTGGGAGGAAGGGTTTGAGAGATTGGCGGCTGAAGATGAAGGTATGATGGTGCGACGCCGGATTTTGAAAAAAGAAGGGTTAGAGTTTTTAGCAATTGGATGATGATGAACAGTAGAAAAATCCCACCCTTTATACTAATCCTAACCCTAATTCTCCAAAATATCTACCGTGTCCTCTTTCAATTTTCATATTTTTGTTTTTTCTTTAATTAATTTTTTTGAATAATAATTAATAATCAATCCTAACTCTATTATATTTTCTAATTGTTATATTAACTATTACTAAATTAAACTCTAATCTAATTTCTAATATAAATCCTAATTAAAATTCTAACTCTATTTTTTTCTAAATCTATTTTTCTAAATTAAAATTTCTAAGTTATAATTAAGTTCTAATTTAAATCTATTCTAATCTAATTAAAATTTTAATTTAAATTCTAATTTCTAAATCAAAACTAATTAAAATTAATATTAAAAAAAATTCTATATTAAACTATCATCAAAATAAATCATTAAATAATGATAAATATATACAAAAACAAATGTCACGTGGCATGCTCTTATTGGGCTAGAAAAGTGAAAATGCTTGTTTTTGCTGAAAAATACGCTACGATGTATAAGCGAGGTAAATTAAAAACAAGTCGAGCAAATGAAAATTTTGAAAAAGGTAGGACAAATTTGGGGTATGACAGATGCCCTATCTAATTGCCTTGAACCTGAGAGAATGAACTGCTGCATGGCGTTCATTTTAGTGTGGAAGTCAATTAGATACAAGAAGACCCCAAAATTTGTCCCACAAGCGAGTAAAATGCAAAGGGACAAGATATACCAGGTCGGGATAACTGGATGCAAAAAGATGAACAAGATAACCTGATATTCTCTGGGTGGTCGAAGTAGTCCCTTATCCAATAAGGTTTTTCATGATACCAAAGCAGCATCTCAGAACACAAACGAGATTTCTTCGGGTGGTCGAAGGAGTCCCTTATCCGATAAGGTTCTTCGCGATACCGAAGCAGTATCTCGGATGATAAATTTTCTCTTCTTGGGGAGCAATAAGAGCAACAACTGCTGAGAATTATCATTATCAACTGCATGGTTGAAGAATGACTTGATGGGGAGTAAAAACTCCACAAGCACGTGTGGCGCATCAACTTTGTTCAAAGAAATACTGCCGACTTTGATGAAGAGCTGACCAAGATGCTTGCAAACTTATCCTGGATCCTGCTATGCTATGTCGCTGGGGACAGCAATGCTATGCGTTTATGTGATACACGAATATGCAACTAAAATGCAACTACCATGGAATGCAAGATGTATATGAGAATGCAAATGATTGAAATGCAATGCGCATGAGAATACAACCGGGTAACGGACTTTGGTAAGGCTTTATTTCTAGTTTAAGACTAGATGCAACAAGGTGAAAAGATTTACGGGGTATACTGGCACATCAACTCGGGGGTTGAATAAAAACAAATATACCATCGACTCGGGGGTCGAGGATAAATCAGAACAACAAGTCAGCTTGAGGGTTGAAGAAGAATAGCAAATATCGACTCAGGGGTCGAGAAAAAATAAAGGCAACATCGACTCGGGGGTCGGAAAAAAAAAGTAAATATCGACTCGGGGGTCGAGAAAATAAAATATCAACGCATGGGTTGAAGAAAGGTAAATATCAACTAGGGGGTCGAAGGTAAAGGAAAATATCGACTCGGGGGTCGAGAAAAACAAAATATCAACGCGGGGGTTGAGAACATAAAGAACAATATCAACTTGGGAGTTGAAGAAAGGTAAATATCGACTCGGGGGTCGAGAAAAACAAGACAATATCGACTCGGGGGTCGGAAAAAACAAAATATCAACGCGGGGGTTGAAGGAGGAAAAGGCAAATATCAACTCGGGGGTCGAGAAAATAAAGACATATCAACTCGGGGGTTGAAAGAGGAAATGATCGTGCTATGTATGCGTATGATACATGTCAATTATATGATGCATATGTGAATGCAAGTAGGAGATTGGTTTTATTAAGGTGCCAACAAGGGTGGACTTTGGTAGTTGTCAATAAAGAATTGGATTTTAAGAGATGCCAAGCGGGGTTGGACTTTTAATGGTTGCCAATACAAATTGGACTTTAGGAGATGCCAAGCGGGGTTGGACTTTTAAGGGTTGCCAATACAAATGGACTTTTTGAGTTTTAAGGGATGCCAACAGAAGTGGACTTTATTTGGTAGTTGCCAATATGAATTGGACTTTTAGGATGGGTGCCAAGCAGGGTTGGACTTTATTTGGTGAAAGTATTTGACTTCCCGGCACTCGGTATCTGATAATGATATGTTCAGAAGACAGATGTGGATGTTCTTGGTGCCCCAAGTTATATCCTTGCAGAAGTTGGATGCTTATTCCTGGGAGAACCTTAACTTCTAGCCAATGTGCCATGATAGCTTGCAAATTATGAGCGTAGCGAAGTAACCAAATCACGTTGAATATGCGAGCATGGCGACTTAACCAATGCTTGTTGATCATGCTTTCCTCTGCCCCAAGGCTTTTGACGCTTGTTGTGAAATCAACAGTTACTAGCGTCTGGCACGGTTTGCTTGACCAACTTGATAGCAAGGAGGGAAACTGCTCCTGTTCAACTAGTCTGCCCTAATCTGCTGGGTATTTGATAGTTTTTCTTAAAGGTTTATACCATGACATGGTCTATGATGATTGCCCCAGTGTCTTAGATTTTGCAGCAGCATGCCTCTATTTAAACCTCGGAAGGACTTGCCCCAGATTCACAAGGCCACGAGGTAGTCTTGATTCGTATCAGTACCAACGAATGTTCAGGTTCCTGTTTAATTGCTCTTTGTTATAATTCCATTGTGTCGAGTACTGATTTGCAATTTAAAATTGTTCATTCAAAAAATGGTAATTTTAATGCGACAGTCATGCAAGTTTTGAAAAGATCATTTATTGGAATGATGTAAAAATGTGTGACGAGTGGATTATTAGTCCAAACGCAGTGCTAATTTAGCTGGTGTGTAGAAGATATCGCAAGAATATGACACCAATACAGAAGATTAGCAAATATGTAGGAGTCAGTTTACGCAACCTTGCTGTAGTATGCTTTCAGAATAAACCCCGCCTCAATTAGGTCTTTTGAGGGTTGTAACGCAGTCTGGTTCACGGTTATAGAAACAAAGGATATAAGGCTCAAAATTTAATTTTAACCCACCCCTTCTTCGTGATGAACTCCGGTCCTATATTCAGTTAGTTTAACACGCGCACTTAGATTTTGACGGTAAAATGATGATTCAAGATATGCTCGAAATGGCAGTCACCTTATTTTGTTTTGGATGTCAGTGATCTTTTTTGATTCTGACATAGTGGCCACTAATCTTATTTTATTTTTGTTGAGGATTTGAGGACCTCTTTTGTTTTTCTTTTGATCCCTAACTTTTGCATGGACTGATTTTGCTCTTCGAGTCCATCGGGATTGCCTTGATTTTTGCCTAAGTCTCCTCTTGAGGTATTCTACTTAGCAGGCTTTTGATTTTTTCTTGTATTTTGAAAGGCTTGTGACTGCCAAGTCATTTGGTCATTGACAAACAACTGTCATCTCTTGGATTATGTCTCGTGATTCGAGTGTGTAATCGGGTTAACTGAACACTACCCATTCCCCAGGTTAAACGTAAGGGTTTTAGAAATCCGAAGGAAACTCCTACTTCTAGGCTCGAAGTGGTTGACTAGGGACTAACTCCTTATCTCTCCGGTGTTTGGGGATTTGAAATTATGCTTGTACATCATCAGTAGAATTTTATCCGAAAGTATACCATCAACAATTATGGATATTTAGTTTTCGTCATCCTCCCTCAAATCTTTGCTAAACAGCAGTGTGATAAAGGAAGTGAAATATTTTTGTGATTTTTGCAATAAATGAGAAATTGTGAGTGAATATGAATGGATTTGATCAAAACATGCATGATTATCACATTAACAATACCATTAATACAAAACAATGTCTAAAAGCAAGTAGTAATTAACAGAAAAGAAACTACAAATGCATAAAAAAACATGATCTAAAAAATGCCAGCATGGAGGAACTGGGCTTTTCTTGCTTGATCAGTTGTCTTGAGAAGATGCGTCTTGAAGTCCCCAAACTCATTCAGGTGCGAGGCGGACACACACAACCAAACTCCCTTCTTGAAAGGATATACATCCCTGGTCAATCAATTGTTGCACCCTAGCCTGAAAAGCTTTGCAATCTTCTGTTGAATGCCCCATTGATCCAGCATGGTATCCACAATGTGCATTGGGATCATACCTAGGAGGGTATGGTTCTGGCACTGGCTTGAGAGATTTAGGCTCCACTAGTGAATTTCGAATCAAATGTGGCAGAAGTTGAGTGTGCGATACAGGAACTGGGTGAAGAGGAGCGTTCCTTCTTCCCAAATTATTGCGAGGCCTGTTTTGATTCTGGCGTGGATCCTGATTTCCTCGGCCATACGCTCGTTGATTTGCATAGGGAGCAATCCAAGGTTTCTGACATGGTTCCCTAGGTATTGTTGGGTGTCCTTTTGGGATCCAAAGGTGGATGTCGTCATCTTCCTCAGTATCGGTATGATGCTCTCCCAAGTGACTTTTCGAGGTCTCTTCAGCAAATACAACCCTTTTAGACTTCTTTTCCATCTCCTCTCTTGAGATCATGGTCTCAATAGGATTATCAGAGGATAAAGACATCTCATCTGCCAAAAACTCAACCTTTTCCTTGTGGTACCGGATTCTGATTGGTCCACAAAACTCTTGTACTTTTTCTTTGCCAGATCTCTGAGTTGAACCATTTGGGATAGGGTCTTCCTTTCTGGTCAATCTTTGCAACTTGTTTCGAAAGCTTTCACATTCTTCGACAACGTTCCCTACAGTTCCAGTATGATACCCACACTCTGCCCCTGGGTTGTCTTCCTCAAAGACTATGCGCTTGTTGTTAATTAGCTCTCGAACTTTATTCTTGAATGACCAACAACCTTCAATAGAGTGCCCTCTCGCCCCCTTATGGTATTCACACTGCACATCAGGATCATATCTAGGTGGAAGACGAGTACGAGCTGGCCCGAGGGATACGGGTACCACTAATGAACTCTGAATCAGGTACGAGAGCAGTTGTCCACACGGTATAGGAATAGGGTAGCGAATAGGGCGTGACTGAGACTTCTTGACGCCTCTCTGGTTTAAATTCCCCTGTTTCTGGGATAGAGCAGGTGATGACCGTTGATTCCGAGGCTTTGGAAGAAATGGTTGGGGATAAAACCCAAGAGTAACATCACACAATAGACTATTCACCGCGGGCTATGGAATGGAAGGAACTAGAGGAGTAAAACTCCTAGTTGTGGTACCTTCGTGAAGCTTTTCCTTTCTTCTTCCCACTTCTGGTGTATGCTTGATCTTGCCTTCCCTATTATTCTCGTCTTTTCCCAGCTCAACTTGATTTTTCCTCAAGTGTTCCATAGTCTTCCAACACTAAGTTAAGTTCAATACTCGTGTCAGGAAATCAACTGTGGATTATGAACAAAGGATGGATGAGCTTTTTGGTTTTGGAAGACGATATGAAATGCAAATGAAATGCATATGCAATGACATGCGAATGCAATGCAGGCAGGATCCAAGATAACATAAGCAGGTCAAAGCTCCCTAACCGGTAGGTTACACTAGGCAAGTTCTATTTTCTTTACCCACATACCCACTCACAGGATAGCTTCTATGTTGACAGATAAGGTTCTCAAGATCAAGGACACCAATCGCATCAACATTATGCAACAGGCTAGCTGTATTATAACGAGAGTACGATAGGGTCTCTCCTGAGCGGAGTCCTCATGCTAGGCACACGAGGAGCGGGTCCTCGGAGACTAACACTACATGACTACCAATATAGAAACTGGTTCTACGAGTGGTTCCCAGAGTCATGGACCCTTCATGAATCAAATCATGCAACAGGCTAGCTGCGTTACGATAGGATCTACGAAAAGGTCTATTCTGGGGGAGCTTTCATGCTAGGCACACAAGGAGCGAGTCCTTGGGGACTAACACTAATTACTACCAATTCTAAACTATGTTTTCTCTCTTCTTTTCCAAAGCTCGGGTGTAGAGCTTTACTTGCAATGATATCCTCGAATCCAGCAGGCAGATATAATAAACAGCATACGATAGAAAGAGAAACCAGAAATAAACAACAGGAGAAAATAAACATAAAGAAAACAGGTAAGCAAAAGGTTAGTACTCTCGAATCGAGTCAAGTCAGGCTTGACTCTCTCTTGCATAGGGCAATGCGAGTCCCCAGCAGAGTCGCCATCTGTCGTACCTCAAAAAATACGATCCTCGCGATGGACGCGGAAAATACGTTTGAAACAGAGTCGCCACCGAACTTTATTCATTCCACGAATGGAATAGGAAAATATCGATAAAACCTTTTAAGGGATAAGTACATGGTCATCGCAACCAATGTTCTAGGTTCGGGAGTCGATTACGCAGAGGGAAGGTATTAGCACCCTCTACGTCTGTTGTACTCAACGAGAACCTCTTGATCGATTCGAGAGTAAAGTTAACTACGCTTGTTAGTTTTCTTCTAAGGTTTCTCCTATAAGGGAAATGGGTGGTTTTAAGATAGGGTACTCGCCAAGGATTAGGGCCCTTGTGCCTACGTATCTTCACTTGTAAGAAGTGGAAAATCAGAGCATTCGTAGTTCGTGGGACTACGGGAAAAAGAGGGGATTATGCTCGCCAAGATTATCGCAATCTTGTGCCTACGTATCTTACATTCAGAAGAGAATGAAGAATCAGAGCAGCCGTAGTTCGGCTAACTACAGTAAAAGGTTTGTGTTTGGAATGAATGAGAGTTTAGGTCGCATTCTAACTGCTAAACATTGGCTTGTCTTCTTGCTAGGGGAGGCTGAAGCACGAGTTCATATGCGCGGAAGAAAGGTCTAAACAATGTTCTTTGGTAAAAGGGTTGTTTGAGTTGGAAATTGCACAAGGGCGAGAAAAGAGTTGGAATGGTTGGCACGAGTTCATATGCGCGGAAGAAGGGACTAAACAATGTTCTTGGTAAAAGGTGTATTGAATCGAACGAGAGTTTAGGTCGCATTCTAACTGCTAAACGTTGGCTTGTCTGCTCGCTAGGGGAGGCTGAAGCTCGAGTTTGTTATGCGCGGAAGAATGGACTAAACAATGTTCTTTGAGAAAGTATTTGGGTTGGAGATCGCACGAGGGCGAGGAATTTGTGTTTATCATATTGGATGTTTTGGTTTAGGAAAAAGAATGGATTTGAATAGGTTTAAGGTTTCAATCGCACGGGGGTGAAAAAAGAGTTGGAATTGTTGGATATTTTAATGGAGAATGACGACTACTCGATAAACGAGACGTCAGTCTCGTAACCAATTAGTCGGGATATCGTTGGAATGCCAGATCCCAACGACACCTTTTTCATTCCAAATATGTTTGATGGACGGTTTAGACGCGAAAGAGTTTGAATTGAAGGAGATTTAGATTCAATCACACGAGGGTGAGAAACGAGGTTAGACGGGTTGTATATTTAGAAGGAATGACGACTATCCGATAACAAGACGTCAGCCTTGTAATCAACTAGTCGGGATATCGTTGGAATGCTAGATCCCAACGACATCTTTTTCATCCCATTAATTATGAAATATGTTTGTTGGACAGTGAAAGTACTTGTCCAAATAATTATGGAAAATATTTTAGGAACGAAAGTTCGAATGATATACTATTCAAGGCTTACACCTTGATAGTAATCATTCTCGAATTCAAGGAATGCGTGACTCCAAAAACTCGATCCTTTCGTGAATTAATTAAGAAAATAATTTGAACATATTTGCGGAGGGGTTAAACTAGGTATTCTAAAAAAGTAAGATCAGAAGGATGACAACTCAAGGTGTGCACCTTGAGAGCAATCATTCGAGAAATCAAGAAGTGCTAGACCTCAAGAGCTCGATATCTACATTGTTTAATCGAAAAGAATAGTTTGTTTTGAAGAAATATACTCAAGATGAGTCGAGGTTTGAATTCAAATTTTAAGCGTGTGCACTAGCAAAGTGGGCTAGTCTTCTAAGTGACCAACTAGAAGTAATTGATCAAATAGGTGTTACTGTAAGGAAGCCCAGGATTAAGCTTTAAAATATTGTGTATGGTGATCAAAGGTTGATAGTGAGGCTTTGAAAGCACTCGACTTACAAGGGTTGAAAATGGCTCGATGAATCGAGAATTTATTTTGAAAAGGGTTTAAAGTATTAAAGCATAAACAATACGAAAGCGATAAAAATATTACATTTTGAGGGAGTGGGGTACATTTTTTTGAATGGGGATAGAATATAATGAAATAGATAAATCGAACTTACCCGAATGAGTGCGTGTTATAGCGCGGCGAAAGTCAACTAATGCGTAAGAACTTCTAGTGGCATAATGGACATAGAAATATCGAAACCATGAACTTTGAGTCCTATTTAAAATGCAATAAAAATAAAATAGCAACACAAAAATGAGATTTTTCATATTTACAAAATTATTTTCAAAAAAAAAAATTATTTACTATATGAGAAGTGCAAAAATACTTATTGGATCTAATGTACATGAAAAAAAACCAAAACTTAATCTCAAATGAAAAATCAATTATTAAATCTAATGAGAGGAAATGCTTAATAATGCAGCATGAGTTTTCATGAAAAATGTAATACCGTCCAATTCACATATCTACAATTATATCTATCAAAAGTGTACTTAAATATCTTTTAAACAATAAAAAGAAATAAAAACGGCCAGTATACTCATGAAATTGAGTTCTACTTTATTGAAACAAAATAACATATTAAAATACTAATTAAAATTTTAAGTCTATTCATAAAAATAAGTAAAAAAGTGAAAATGCTCGTTTTTGCTGAAAAATACGCTACGCTGTATAAGCGAGGCAAATTAAAAACAAGTCGAGCAAATGAATATTTTGAAAAAGGTAGGACAAATTTGGGGTATGACACATCATTTTCCATGTTTTGGCATTTTTGAGAAATATGTTGAAATATGAACCATGAGCATACCAACTTTTCATGACAGCTGATCTTTGATCAATATTAATGCTTATAATCATTTGGATACATGTTTGAGGTTTGTATGGATGAGAATATGTGCATATCTTGCTGCCTTGGTTTTATGACAGTTGGTGCTTTTTGATGTTTTTGCAAAATGTCATCATGATGCTATCTTTGTGAATCAAAGTATATGTGCCTAAATTTTGAGTTCTACATGACTATTAATGCATTTGTGGTGTGTATGTGCTCTCACTTTGGCTTAAAATAATTCCTACTTGAATCTCATTTACTGTCATAAAGAAAAATGCTATGCTTTTCCATGAGAAACTCAAAACCTGTTTTGGGTACCATGTACCCCAAGCTCTAGGCTCATCTTACTTGTTTTAGTGTATGAAATGTGTTTCTTGTCTTCAATAAACCTCAATGTCTGCCAATAAACAGCCCAGCTGCATTTTTAAATTGCTTTGTGCTTAGCATCAACATGACAATTTGAATTTTGAAGGAGATATGTTTGAGTTCTGAGTATGGAACCAACAGTTATTGCATATGTAATATGTGTGCATCTTTGTTGTAGCATAAGCTTCATCATCATTAAAAGCAACTGCTGCATCACTTTACCATCAAAATTGTTTTACATAGCATCCTACATGCCAAAACTTGCTATGATTGAAGTGTGCCTGATTTTGAAGCTTGATCACATCTAGTTACATGCTTATGATGTGTATGTATGGTTTATATGATCTGTTTCAACATGATTTAGTTGCTCACATTCAAAAATGCATTTTTAAGCCAAGTGAGCCATCACTATACCAGTTTCTTTTTTAAAAGGAATGTGTCTGAATTTTTGGTATAGAATTATCATTTAACATGTTTGAAATATGTGTGCATCATTGGTATACCATAAATATCACTCAACTTGAATCTTCCAACTTGCATCATCTTTTTTTGAAAACTGTTTTTGCATTGCAGCCTACATGTCAAATCTTGTCCTGGTTGAAATATGCTTGATTATTAGGCTTGATCACATCTACCTTCATGATTATAATATGTATGTATGAATGGTATGGTTTGTTTCTACATGATTTGATGTCTCACTTTCAAAATGCCTCTTTCAAGCTAAATGTGCCATCCATGTACCAGTTTCTGTTTTTGATAGGAATGTGTCTGATTTTCTTTTGTATAGAATCATCATCTAGCATAACTGTGATATGTACACATCATAGGCATAACATAAAGTTGCTCATTTTTGAACTTTCCAACTTGTACCACCAAAACAGTTTGTATTTCATACATTCAGGCCATACCTGCAGTCGTGGAATCAATTCTTATTTTGTTTGGTTTGTGCTCATTTTTAGATTGTAGTATCATCGAAAAGCTTTGTTTAAAACTTGTGTGTAATGAGTGCTTGACAGGATTATGCTCAAATCTGCCATGAACTTCTCCTTGCATTTCAAAAATGTCAAAATTGCAGCTGTTGGATCATTTCTTGTTTTACTTGGTTTGTGTTTAATCTTGCATCATAGAATCATCAAAAAGCTTGTTTGTGACTGGTGTATTATGACTGTTTGGTGTGAATATGCTAAAACCTGCCATAAGCTTCATCTCACATTCCTAAATGCCTTTTTTGCAACTTGTGAACCAATTCTCCTTTTGTTTAGCTTGTGCCCAATTTCAGACTATGGAATCATCAATCAATATGTGTGTGACCTGTGTGTGATGTCTATCTGTTGAGAATGTGCTTAGGATCTGTTTTGACTTTCCTCATGCATTTCAAAAATGCCAATTTGTCATTAGCAAGCCATTTTCATTTCAGTTTGTTTTGAAGCTAATCCATGTGCCTAGAATCTTTGGTTGACATATTTAAAGTTTGTGTGTGTGATTTGTTTGGTCTGAATGTGTACAGAATCATGCCTTGAACTCATCTTGCATGTCAAAACTCAAAAGAGCAAGTGCTATCGTTTTTTAAATTAGGAGTGTTATTTCACAAATTCAACACCACCATTGTGTTCCTTGTTAAAAAATACTCAAGTTACACTAAAAGTTTGTTAAAATCCATAAAGAATTGACCAAGTTAGGAATCAAAATGCAAATCAATTGTTTGTGTGTTTGGCTTGCCCAGAAAAACCATAGAACCATGCCTTATATGTTTATAGGGGTGGCTATATCAATGGATGTATATCCACCCCAGTGGTAGAAACCTTCACTCAATGCGCGCCTTTCACACACATGACCTGGGTTCAATCCATAGCGGAGATCAACCCTTTTGGCCATTTTCCTGATTTTTACTTGTTTCAAATATTTTGTCTTTTCTTTTTCTCCATTTACCACATGCGCGTGTGATGGCTCAGTGGTTAGGCTTTCTACTTGGGAGGCCAAGGGCATGGGTTCAAATCCCACCTTGCCCATTTCTTTTTTAGCCTTTGTTTTATTTTTTCTTAATTCATCCAATTTTCATATTTTTATAACTTGATCATTTTTTATCATTTTCCACTCTTTCTTTTTGTGTTGTGCTCATGTAAATGTCTACTTTCATGTGATAATTTCAAATTCCATTTTATTTGTATTTTTTTATCCCTTCATCACTTGCAAGTTGTTTACGTTTTGAGATCGTTATCGCACGTCTTGATGAATTTCTTTCTCACCATGCTTATTCATGTTTGTTCACTTGCTTATCTTTCATTCCCTTTGTACTAGTCAACATGATAGGATGTTCTGTTGGTTGTTACCATGAACAAATTTGTTTCCTTTGAAAAATTACCTTAAGCTTGATCTATCGTCACATTTCTTGCTTTGCTTATTTGCTTTGATCGTCATCAATGCATCTTTGGTATTTACCTTTAAACATGTTCATTTAATGGTTGTCACCATGCTTATTTTATTCATGATATTTTCTTAGTTAAGTTTTTCTTTTCCCCAAGTGATGAAACTTGTTAGTTCTCATCCAAGTTGCCTCCCCTTTCTCCTTCCAAAGGAAAAGTCTTTCCATTGACCCCTTGTGTCATGGATAGCTCATAATCATTCTCTTGACTTTGTTAAGTCATCTTAAACCTTAGTTTAGAGTCCATTAGACTTTGCTTTGAGTCTAAGAAGCCCACCTTTACTAGGAGTGTTCTTCAACTAGAACCCTAGGATAGAGTTTGGCAACTCTATGTAAGAATCATTGTCATGAATTCTTACTTTCCCCTTTTGAGTGTTCAACTTAGATTAGGGAGTTTTGTCAAACTCCGCACAAACATTGTCATGTTTGTTCCCCCCTTGAACCTTGATCATAATCAAGTATTCTTCATCCCTTGTGAGGTGAACTACGATTGCTCTGATTCTATCCTAGTTAGGATACATAGGCAGAAGACGCGACGTCTTTGCGAGCCAACTTAGTGTACATATCCTTAGGTTTTAACTTACATTTTTACCCCAATCCTTAGCAAATACCTAATAAACTTAGCACAAACAAACAAAAGGTTCCTATAGAGTACTATAGATGCTTAGGGTGCTAACACCTTCCCTAGGTATAACCAACCCCCGATCCCCGAATCTCTTAGCGTTGTTGTTACATCGCGAAAAGGGGTTTTCTTTCTTTAGACCTTTCCTTTGGATAAATTAAAGTTTGGTTGTAAAAGAATTAAGATTCAAGTTAACTTAATAGCTTGATATCCAATTTTCACCGCAACAATTGTCATATTCATATTATTCATTCTCTTATTCACCTATATTCGAAAACACATAATAAACTATCGAAATCCTAAAAGCCAAATTGGTGGACTATTGTATCATTGGTTATTTGCAGGAACCCTAATTTTGAGTCGTGCCCGACTTTTCTTAAGGCGTAGTTTAGGACACAATGCATACACACAGCTTTCTCTTGGGCTACCTGACAATGAGACCCCTTTATTTTGTGCAATCTCGTGTAACTTACATGTACCCCTCTCCCATTTCGATGTATGTTTCGCATTTCTTTGATTATCGGTTTATCTCCTAGGAGCACCCATAAGGACTAGCGCGGATTAAACTATTTTCAAACTAATTCTCGATTCGTCATCTAGCCATTTTCAAACCCTCATAAGTCGAGTGCTCATACGCATAAGCCATCAACCTATTGCACACAACTCAACCCTTGATGCCCAAGTCAAGTCGGTTTCGTTTCTCAAATCATTTCCATTACAGATTTTGCACGCGATAATAAGTCAAACCCTTGATCCAACGTCAAGCGGATTTTCGTAACGAACTATCAATCATTTCATAACTATTTAATTCTTTTCAAGGTGTAAAGAGTGGGTTCAAGTCTTTGATCTTGCTTTCGGTTGTTTGGATGCGAGTTATCTTATTCGTGTGTGAGCAATTGATGCCTTTAAATAACATTAACAACCCGACATCGTGCAACCATCATTCAACTACTCATTTCAAACTCAAACAAATTTTTTTCACGATGAAAAAGAGAGGGTTCCAAGTCTTTGGTTTGCTCTCCCGACTACTTGGGTCCGAGAAGCCTTTCTTAAGATTCAATTAGTCGTCATCCGATCAAACTCACCCTCCCAAACACAACTTCTTTTGCGATGAAAAAGAGAGAGTTCCAAGTCTTTGGTTCGCTCTCCCGATTACTTGGGTCCGAGAAGTCTTTCTTAAGCTTCAAGTAATCATCATCTGTTCAAACTCATCCTTTCAAACACAACCTTATTTTTCACGATGAAAAAGAGAGAGTTCCAAGTCTTTGGTTTGCTCTCCCGATTACTTGGGTCCGAGAAGTCTTTCTCAAGCTTCGAGTAATCGTCATCCGTACCCTTCAAACCCTTTCAAATCCCATTTCCTTTCGTGGTCGTTACCATGAACTACGACTGCTCTGATTCTTCATTCTCATCCGAATGAAGATACGTAGTCACAAGATTGCGATGATCTTGGCGAGCACAATCTCCTCCATCTTCCATTTTCCCCCATCCTTTCTCGTAGTCGAACTACGAGAGCTCTGATTTCTCATTCTTGTACGAATGAGCATACGTAGGCATAAGGGCCCCAATCCTTGGCGAGCACCCTATCTTCTAACCATCCCTTTTCCCCTTACCATTTTAGTATTTATTATTGAGAAGAGAAGAATTAAGCTTAGCTAACATCCATCACAAATCTAATTAAGAGGTTCCAGTTGAGTACAACGGACGTGAGGGGTGCTAATACCTTCCCCTCGCATAACCGACTCCCGAACCCAGGAACATCAGGTTGCGGCATTCGTGTTCCTCCCCTGTTTAAGAGGTTTTCTTGATACTTTTCTCTCCCGTTCATTCGGGAAAATAAAGTTCGGTGGCGACTATGTCGAACCGCATTTCCACGCCTTTCACGCGAGGGTCGCGTTTTCAAAGAAATTTTTCGAGGTGCGACAATACCTTCCCCTTGCGTAACCGACTCCCGAACCCAAGACATGGTTGCGATGACATGTCTTTTCCCGTTTCCGTTAGGTTTTCTCTGATCGTTTCCTTTCCCGATTTTGGGATAAATAACGAATGGTGGAGACTCTTCTGTCTTTGTCGGCCCCTCTTCGCAGCGATGCGACTATAAGCAGCATACAGTCCTTGGGCCTTCGTACTGAAGTTAGGTTTACCCAAGACAAACCTCTCTTCATAAAATTGCGCACGTCTAATTGAGTCAGGGGCATTCCATGTTATCCTTAGCAATGCCTGATATGTCGCCTTAGATAACTAGGCTTCCTAAAATGTTTCCTGAAGTATAGCCTGAGCTAATACCAGAAACTAATACATGCGCGCTCTGATGTCATATGCTTGATGTCATAACATTCAGCATGAAATCCAACTTAAGTTGCCCTTAGATATTAAACTTACCCTACAGAACACTCATTATGTATGTCATAACATCAGTCATGACATTCATACAACCATCAATGGTTTGCCACAAAATGCAGCTAATCAAAAGTATCTACAAACTCCCCCTTTGGAAATTTTTTGGCTAAAACACTTTGTTACCATATCAGAGATTACAAGCAGTAGAAATCATACCATACATGCAGGAAAGCTAGTAGCTAACAAAACACACAGCTACATTACCATATCAGAGTCATCTTCACACCCTAAAACTACCTGTTGTACCCCAAAATTATGCCCAACCTTTTCTTTACTTGGCTTATGTTTTAATTTGCAGGGGATCAAGAGGTGTGCATAGCAAGAGGAGGTTTGTCAAAAGGTTCCAAGCAAGCTTGAGTGCTCATCAAGTCATTAGAAGCTGGTCAGAGCTCTTTGAGAAAGTGAATGGATGTATATTGTTTATCTCCTATCTTAGAGGCCAATTGAAGATCATCTGAGGAACATAAGTTCATGGATGTGGATATGAGATATTTGGAAGCTCATTGAGTGCTTTGAGAGCCATTGTGGATCTTATACAAGTTTTTATATCATGTGCAAAAGGTTGCAGTCAAAGGATTGCACACCTAGGGTTTCATCTGCCTAGTGCAAAATCCACTAAAGGATTTGAAGGAGATTGAGCCTTAAGTCTTTAGAGTCATGGATAGTTGTGTTGAGGCATCCAAGATTTTATTTCAAAATCAATTCAATAAGAATCAAGAGTGTGAGAAGTTACTAAATTAGGGTTTCAGAGGTTTGTCAGTGTAAAATCCCTTGTTTAGTGCCTACCTTCAAGACCACATATCTCAAGATACAAGTTTCACCTCACTTTGATGCAAACATGATACTTGTAGAGCATGTTCCTAGCTTTCTTTTTAGTACTAGAACTCGTCTATTGGGTTTCTAGAACTCAAGTTATGATGTTGACATGTTAGAGGTCTCAGATGAATTATATTTTCTGTCAACAAAAGTCAACCAACTTCCGAGGCACTTTTGACCTAGAAGCTTGTTTCTCCTCAACTTGAGGTGAACATCAAAGTTGTTCCTTATGGTACTAGATTTCCAAAAAGTCCTAGAAGTCCTTCATATCATTTGTAGAACTCAAGTTATGAAGCTTGCAAGGCAGGGGTATTTTGGGAAACTGAGATTATAGGTCATTTTTATTATAGGTCCTTTTCATGATCTTAAGCACTTCAAATGAAACTTTCTCCAACATGAAAGTTGCTTCAAATTATCTCAATTCCATCATGGAACACAAGTTTGTCATGAATTTGTCAAGTTTAGGGAGATTGGTGAAGGAATTCAATGGAAAAATGAACTTGAAGTCATGAATTAAATTGAAGTGGTTTTAATTCATTTACATGCCATATTTATGCTCATTTTGATTCACATTGTCATAACAAGCAAGATGCACAAATCAAGTTTGGTTCATAATGTGAAATGCACGTGGAAATCAAGGTTACTTCATAAAGAAGTTTCAAATTAAATCTCCACCATTGGATCAAATTAAGGCTTAATTTCCATCCACATGATCAAAACAAGTTGCAAGCTGATGATTCAAATCAAATTCAAGGGGAATTAGAGGGAAATTCACGTGTGTATGAAGCTTGCATTTCAACTTTGGGAATTTTGAAATTACACTCCAATAAGGCCATGTTGGGCCTCCAAACACTTCTAGATCCATCATATAAAAGTTCCAGATGAAATTTGAACCCTCATTCAGGCATTTTCGTGGAGAGAGAGCACAATTACAGTTGTAAAATTCAAGAGCATTTTGAAAATTGAAAACTGAGATTGGAGCAAATTCATGCCAAATCAAAGCAGGCATTATCTTCCTTGAAGTTCATTGAGTGATTCTGCACAACTTCAAACAAGCTCAAGTGCATTTGAAGCTCCAACGGAGAGACTCCGTTAGGTAAGCTTCTTGCTCAAAATTCTCTCATGTTATAGATCTAATCCATGCCATTTTTGTTGCATCTGAAGACCTACACTTGGTAGGCAAAATCTGGATAGTTATTGGCCATGTTTGCTGAGATTTCAGTTGTGTGCTAGAATTTTTCTCTCGTTCGATTTGCTTTGTTTATACATGATAAATGAATTTGGATTATGGATTTGGATTCTACGTAGCATGAGCTTCATTTTGGTGTTAAATTTTACTTGAATTGATGAAGTTTGGAACCTGCAACTCCGGCTGCGTTGCTGGAGAAGATGACCGGAGAACAGCTCCTTCGTCTGGTTCGTGTGTTCAGGTGAGCTTGCGTGTCTTGCCATGTGTTCGCATTGACTGGTTGACTGATCTTGATGAACGGTTGTGATGAGATCTGACTAGAATGCATGGATAGCTGACTTCCAAGTCAGTTAAGTGAAATGATGCATTTCACTTCTTGAGTTTAATTGGGCTCAGCGCGCTATTCACACCCCCTCCCAGTTTGGCCCAATGCTTTGAACTGTGGATTCTTACTATCTGCACTGTGTGCTTCATTGTTTTATTTTCTTTTTTTATTTCAGTTCTGTTTTGATTTAATTCATTTTAAAATACCTCCAATGATGATAAAATTCCACAAAAATGTTTTTGAGACACTCTACTGTGTTAATTAATTTTTAGAATTTTTTATTTTCATTTTATTTTTATTTTTCAATTAAAAAGGAATTTATTATTTGGACGTGTTTTTAATTGAATTTTTTCTTGTTCTTAATTTTTTCTTGCTTGTTTCTTGAGCAATCTTTTTCTCCAATGAGTAAGACTTCTTCCTCATGTTGTTGATCAGTTGAAGTGTCTTTGAGGATTAATTTTCCCCTGGTTTGACCATTTTTAGTTTGACTTTGACTTCATTTTATTTGACCCTCGACAACCCTCCTTCAAAGTGGAGCATCCTTGTGAATAAAATTCTTTGATGATGCTTTGAAGTGACTTTGGTTATGATCTTTTGGCCTCTAGTTTCCAACTCTTTGATGAGAATTTGAGATTTTATTTGGTTATTTTTTAGCCTTTTCCTATTTTTGAGGCAACTTGCAAGTCAAGTTAGTTCTAAGGGAGGTTCATACAAACACTTGACCTAGTTTGAATGGGAAATGACTTCTATGGATCCCTTGAGCTCTCAATTCCTCTTGATTCATATTATTAACATGTTGAGCTAGCTAGATGTTCATTTTTAGGTCATAAACTTGTTCATTGATTGTTTAGATTTGCATATCTTTTTAGGCTTTCCACTTGAAGTTCAAGTGTTGAATGTGTTTAAGACCTAGGTCTTCTTCCATGCCTATTCTTGAATTCTCTTTTGTGCTTTTCCTTCTTTGATTTATGTACCTTCTCCTCTCATCTTTACCTCTGTCCAATAACCCTTGAGTCGCATTCAAGATAGTTTGGTCCCTCCTTTGGAGGAAGCTTGAACATGTCATGAATGGTGATTCTTTGAGGACTCTTTTGTGCTTTTGTTTGCATAATCTTAGTGATGTTTTTGGTTGAGTGATATTTATGAGTTCCTTGTTATCCTCATCTCATCTCCCATTCTCCTATTTAATCATGGCTTCTTCCCTTTCTTTTGGTTTGCCTTTGGGCATGGTGATTGATGACAAATGGTTGTAGGAAGTTCATTTCTCCCATTTCATCTCACTCTTGTTTGTGTTCTTGTTTGTGTGTGTGCATTTTTTTCTTTGCTTGCATCCTTTTGCATCTTCTCATATGAATGCTTGAGGTTAAGATGTGCTTGTGGAGGCTACTGCCCCACACTTTGTTCCTCCCTCACTTTCATTCTAATTGTGCATTACATGTTTGCATACTTGCATTTTCTTATGCCTTCTTCTTCTTCTTCTTCTTCTTCTTCTTCTTCTTCTTTCTTCTTTGCCTTGTTCCCTTAGGACCTCTAATCTCTCTTGTTCAAGACTGATTATGATAGACCTTAGGCTTGAACCCATGTATGATAACATTAGGTAGCATTCCCTTTCATCTCAATCATAGGTACACTTTGCATGAGAACATTAGGTTGAGTCTTAGTCTCCCTTTAGAGTGTCTCTCTCTTCTCATCTTCAAACTTTCTCAAAACATCTAATAAGGGTTAAGGATTGTTGTATGCTACGAGTTTTAAGTACTTTGGAAATGGTGATTGGGGGGCCTCCTCTCAATTATCTAGAGTGTTTATTGTATGTCCTTTGGACGATATGCGACGCATTCGCTCCTAGGTCATAGTCTTTAGTGCAACATGAATTAAAAACAATAATCAATGCATTTCTTCTCTAAAAAACACAAAAACAAACTTCAAACTTTTTATCCTTCGGGATGTTAATTTGGAAAACCTTTTTCATAAGGAGAGTTTTGTTAACTCTTGGTTCTGCCACAAACAGGTAACGCCTAAGTCTCCAATGGTCGAGCTGCATACACCTAACTGCTAGAACTAAGTTTTAACCCTACTTGGGTAAAACATTTTGAACCAACATGTGGTCTTGTTAGCCCGAACTACGTTTTCTCTAATTTCTCATACCAGATGAGAATACGTAGGCACAAGACGGCGATGTCTTGGTGAGCAACCTTCCCCAACTTTCACCCGTAGTAGGCTGAACTACATTGACTCAGACTTTCCCATTGCACGAGGGAGAATACATAGGCATAGAGCGGTGATGCTCTATCGAGTCTCTTTTCTTTTCTTTTGTCCCTGAGCCGTAGCTTAGATAGTAGACACCCCTTTAGATAGATAACAAAGTGTGGATCCCGTCGAGTACGACGGACATGAGGGGTGCTAACACATTCCCCTTGCGTACATAACAATAATAACATCAACAACTAGCACAACAATAACAACAAGCACAAAAATAGACAACAGTCACAACAACCAATAACAAGCACAACAACAACAATAAAATACAACAATAACAAGCACAACAAGAACAACAAACAACAACAACAAAAACAAAAAATATATAAGATTTGTCTATTAAAAATCATATTAAAGATTAAACTAAACCTAACCATTGCAGTAGTGCAAACCAATCTAAGACGTAGGTCTCAGACAAGCTACTCCAATACAAGATCCATACATGAAAAATTACAATATAACATCAAAGTTCAAACGAATTGTTTAAGAGAACAATCGAAATAATAACAATGGTGCACCAATTAAAGTATTAACAATGGTGCATACCAGTTTGCGACGTAGGTCCCTAACAAGCCTCCCCAGTACAAGATCCATATATGAAAAATTACAAGGTTACTTAAAAGTTAAAATGAATTATTTAAGTGAACAATCGAGGTAATAACAATGGTTCATCAATGGAAGTAAAAACAATGGTGCATACCAGTCTGCGACGGGGGTCCCTTGCAAGCCTTTCCAACACAAGATCCATATATGAAAAATGACAAAAATAAATAAAAGTTAAAACAAAGTATTTAAGAGAACAATCAAAGAAATAAAATTGGTGCATAATAGTCTGCAACCTAGATCTCTTGTAATCGTCTCCAATAAAGGTCGAGGTAGATTTTAGGCAACAACAACAAGAAACAACAACAACAACAATTACAAGCACAAAAATAATCAACAACAAGCACAACAACAACAAACAGAACAACAATAACATCAACAACTAGCACAACAACAACAAGCACAAAAATAGACAACAATCACAACAACCAATAACAAGCACAAAAATAGACAACAATCACAACAACCAATAACAAGCACGACAACAATAACAATAAAATGCAACAATAACAAGCACAACAACAACAACAAACAAACAACAACAACAAAAACAACAAATATATAAGATTTGTCTACTAAAAATCATATTAAAGATTAGACTAAACCTAACCTTTTCAATAGTGCATACCAATCTACGACGTAAGTCTCGACAAGCTTCTCCAATACAAGATCCATACATGAAAAATTACAATATAATATCAAAGTTAAAACGAATTGTTTAAGAGAATAATCAAAATAATAACAATGGAGCATCAATTAAAGTATTAACAATGGTGAATACCAGTCTACGACGTAGGTCCCTAACAAGCCTCTCCAATACAAGATCCATATATGAAAAATTACAAGGTTACTTAAAACTTAAAACGACTTATTTAAGTGAACAATCGAAGTAATAACAATGGTTCATCAATGGAAGTAAAAACAATGGTGCATACCAGTCTGCGACGGGGGTCCCTTGGAAGCCTCTCCAACACAATATCCATATATGAAAAATGACAAAAATAAACAAAAGTTAAAACAAAGTATTTAAGAGAACAATCAAAGAAATAAAATTGGTGCATAATAGTCTGCGACCTAGATCGTTTGCAAGCGTCTCCAATAAAGGTCGAGGTAGATTTTAGGCAACAACAACAACAACTACTACAAGCACAAAAATAATCAACAACAAGCACAACAACAACAATAAACAGAACAACAATAACATCAACAACTAGCACAACAACAACAAGCACAAAAAGAGACAACAATCATAACAACCAATAATAAGCACAATAACAACAACAACAACAACAACAATAACAAGCACAACAACAACAAACAAGAACAACAAAAACAACAAATATATAAGATTTGTCTATTAAAAATCATATTAAACATTAGACTAAGCCTGGCCTTTTCAATAGTGCATACCAGTCTACGACGTAGGTCTCCTACATGCCTCTCCAATGTTGATCTATACATGAAAAATTACAATATAACATCAAAGTTAAAACGAATTATTTAAGAGAACAATCGAAATAATAACAATGGTACATCAATTAAAGTATTAGCAATGGTGCATACCAGTCTGCGAAGTAGGTCCCTAACAAGCCTCCCCAATATAAGATCCATATATGAAAAATTACAAGGTTACTTAAAATTTAAAAACGAATTATTTAAGTGAATGATCGAAGCAATATTAATGGTTCATCAATGGAAGTAAAAACAATGGTGCATACCAGTCTGCGACGGGGGTGCCTTGCAAGCCTCTCCAACACAAGATCCATATATGAAAAATGACAAAAATACATAAAAGTTAAAACAAAGTATTTAAGAGAACAATCAAAGAAATAAAATTCGTGTATAATAGTCTGCGACCTAGGTCCCTTGCAAGCGTCTGTAATAAAGGTCGAGTTGGATTTTAGGCAATAACAACAACAAACAACAAAAACAATAACAATTACAAGCACAAGAATAATCAACAACAAGAACAACAACAAAAAACAAAACAACAATAACATCAACAACTAGCACAACAACAACAAGCACAAAAATAGACAACAATCACAATAACCAATAACAAGCACAACAACAAAAACACTAAAATGCAACAATAACAAGCACAACAACAACAAATATATAAGATTTGCCTATTAAAAATCATATTAAATATTAGACTAAGCCTGACCTTTTCGATAGTGCATACCAGTTTGCGACATAGGTCTCTGACAAGCTTCTCCAATACAAGATCCATACATGAAAAATTACAATATCACATCAAAGTTAAAACGAATTATTTAAGAGAACAATCGAAATAATAATAACGGTGCATCAATTAAAGTATTAACAATGGTGCGTACCAATCTGCGACATAGGTCCCTAACAAGCCTCTTCAATAAAAGATCCATATATGAAAAATTACAAGGTTACTTAAAAGTTAAAACAAATTATTTAAGTGAACAATCGAAGTAATAACAATTGTTCATCAATGGAAGTAAAAACAATGGTGCATACCAGTCTGCGACCGGGGTCCCTAGCAAGCCTTGTATCACCCATTTTAATTATTTAGTCATTTTATTATTATTTTAAAAATTATACGTTGGTGTGCCCTTTGGTGGGGGTGTATTTGGTGATGTTTGGTGGGTGTCCCTAATGTGGGAGGATTATTGGTGGTGTTTTGGTGAATATAATAATATAGTGTATAATATTAATATTGGTGGGAATATTATTATTATTATTATTATTATATTTATTATAGTTACTATTGTTATTAATATTATTATTATTTTGGTGAGATAACAATATTATTATTATTATTATTATTATTTTATTAAGTTATTATTATTATTATTAAGTTATTATTATTATTGGGATTAGAGAATTAAAATAGAGAATGTGAGGGGTTAGTAGTTTTTACGATACATTGTGAGAAGTTAGAGAAAGTGGAAAAAGAACGATAGAAAGGAGAGAAGTGAGAAGGACGGAAAAGGGAGCGAAGAACGAAGGAACGGGGGAAAATCAGAATTGGCCAAACCTTGGAGGGTTCTTTCATCGATCAACCGATTAACAAGGTAAGGGGGGAGAAACCTGATTGGGAATGGTTTATACATGTATAGGGTAGTGGGGAGTCCTTAACCCTGTAGGAGATTGATCGATATATGATATTACATATTGATATGTTGTGATTGTTGACTATTGCTGATAGTTGGATGTTGATTGTTGATGAATTGTGGTTTTTGGTTAATTTGGCGGATAGGTTGGGTTTACGGGTTTTAGGGAAAATTCTGTGTGACCTTTTGGGATATCGATAGAATTCCTAAGAGTTGAATTGGGAATGTAGTCTAGAAACCGATAAGTTATGATATCTATGTTGTTAGTACTGATGTTAAGAGGTGAATTGGAAGTAGGAAGTTTAACCCATTTTGCTTAGAAAGCACTCTGCAGAACTGTCAGAAATTGGTGAAATCGCAGCATTCGCTGGGCTTCGCCTGGCGAGTGTTGGCGAAGCTTCGCCTGGCGAGTGGAGGCGAGTGTTCGCCTGGCGAGCTGAGGCGAGTGGCAGCGAATAATTCAGAATTAAGTCCCAGACCTAAAGGGTAGGAACTTCGCCTGGCGAATGCCAACGAAGGTTCGCCTGGCGAGTGAATGCTTCGCCTGGCGAATGCACGATAGTTGGAAAGGGGGCTTCGCCAGCAGGTTCGCCTGGCGAATGCCAGCGAAGGTTCGCCCCGGTTCGCCTGGCGAATGCCAGCGAACGTCGCAGAACCAGAATGTGATTTTTGTGATGTTTTGGCCTTGATGCACTGTAAGGTTGGTGAGTATGGGATTTAAATTGCGTACTGGCGATAGTACGTGTTTCCCTTGATATTGTCGGTGGACAATTAGTTGAGGTATATGTATGTAGTGATCAGTAGGATCGTGTACCCCCGAGTGGTGGGATATGTTTATATCTTGGTGTTAAAGTATGAACTTGTTTACTATCTGGTTGATTTATATGGTGTTGGTGTATGTTATATCTGTACGTATATGCATTGATGTATGATGATATGATCAGGAGGATCGTGTGCACGTTGAGTGCCTAAATATATTAGTTATGCATTGGTGTGTGCATATCATGGTGTTTTGGTGGGATGAATCATGTCTCAGGAAGAGCGTAAGTGATTCATCCGTACTCCTTTGTGGAGAATGGTGGGGGATAGATCATGTCTCAGGAGGAGCGTAAGTGATCTATCCAGGTTCGATTGAATGAACCAACGAGTCGGTACCGCATGCATGGTGTTGAGTTGCATTTTGCATTATAATATGTTATATTGTAATTTGAACAGTAGGTTCGTCATATGGTGTTGTTAGGGGTGAATCTTGGTGTGTTGGTGTGTTGTACTACCTTATTTACATGTATTACATTACCATTATATTTTTGATCATGTTTTCTCACCCCTTTGTTGTTGTTGTGGTCTGTGCTTCTTCGGAAGTACAGATAATCCAGGTGCTTAGCTAGCTTGGATATTGGTGTGATTGTCGAGTCTAGGATGCTCTGATACGTAGCACGGGACTTGGGCATTTTTATTTGTTTTATGTTGAACTTATATTTTATTTCCCTGTGAACGTATCAAACTTTTATTGAATTTTATTATTTAACATTCCGCTGTATTTGGAGAAAATCCTTTTTATAAGGAAATGTTGTTTTTATGTGATATCCCACTTGGGAGAACTGGAACTCTGATTTTGTTTATTTATAATGTTTATTAATTTAGATGATTTTGGGAAGTGGGGTGTTACAATTGGTATCAGAGCAAGTCGGTCCGTCCGGCCAGTGTTGTTGAGTCGAGTTGAGTCTGTCCTTTATGATGTAGTTGAATATCTTTTAACCTGGTGTTGTTCTTTTTGAGAAGTATGGCAGGAAGGAACGATGCTGCATTGGCTGCTGCTATGCAAGCAATGGCGCAGGCGGTTGCTAATCAGAATCAAACTGCAGATGCCCAATTCAGGAGTTTGGCGCAGTTTCGGAGCAACAAGCCGCCAACATTTGAAGGAGGAATTCTGGACCCTGAAGTTGCTCAGAAGTGGCTGAAGGCAATTGAAAAGATCTTCAGGACTATGGAATGTAGCGATGAACAAAAGGTGAGGTTTGGTACTCACATGCTGGAGGGTGAGGCTGAAGCCTGGTGGGACAATAGTCGCCAAAGGTTGGAAGCTGCTGGAACTACCATTACTTGGGAGGTGGTTCGAAAAGGTTTTCTGGAGAAGTATTTCCCGGAAGATATCTGAAGCGCTAAGGAAATTGAATTCTTAGAGCTGAAACAGGGTAGCATGACTGTAGCAGAATATGCTGCCAAGTTTGAGGAGCTGGTGCAGTATTGTCCCCACTATAATGTGGAAGGGGCAATGACCTCTAAGTGCTTAAAGTTTGAGAATGGACTGCTTCCAGAGATTAAGTTAGGGATTGCTTGTCAGAAGATCAGGAGCTATCCTGAGCTGGTAGGCAGGAGCAGAATCTATGATAATGATAACCGAGCAAGGATTGCGCACTACAAAGCTGTTAATGACCGTAAGGGTAAGCAGAGGTTTAGTGGTACTCCTTATAGTGTTGCTGCTGATAAGGGAAAACGTAAAGCTGTTGTTGATAAGAAGCCTAGAGATGGGAGAGCATCTGCTGAAGGGAAATGTTTTCGGTGCGGTGGTATGGGACACCGTGCTAATGATTTTCCTAATGAGGCCAAGAAATGTTTTAAGTGTGGGAAACCAGGTCATGTGATAGGTGATTGCAGAGCAACTATGCCGACCTGTTATAACTGTGGTGAGAAGGGTCATATCAGTACACATTGTGAGAAGCCGAAGAAGCCTCAAACGTCTCCGGCTGGTGGAAAAGTGTTTGCCTTGGCAGGAACTCAAGCTGCCAGTGATGAGCGTGTGATCAGAGGTACTTGTATTATCAATAATATTCCTTTGATTGCTATTATTGATACGGGTGCAACGCACTCGTTTATTTCTGTAGATTGTGTGGAGAGGATAGGTTTGGTGCCGTCCACTCTGGAGATACAGATGACTATTGAGACACCCTCTATAGGTTCAGTGACTACTTCTTTGGTATGCCTGAAGTGTCCGCTGACTATTTTCGGTAGAGAATTTGGAGTGGATCTGATTTGTCTACCACTTGGTAAGTTGGATGTTATTCTGGGTATGAACTGGTTAGAGTTCAACCGAGTCTACATCGACTGTTTTCGGAAGGAATTTTTGTTCCTGACCCCTGAAGAGGAAGTTGTGGCAAGTTCTTTGTCTAATAAAGAATTGAGGGCCTTGTTGGAAGATGAAACTAAAGTGTTTGCTTTATTTGCAACTTTATCGATGGATAACAAAGTGCCAATGGAGGAATTAGCAGTGGTGAATGAATTTCCAGAAGTGTTTCCTGACGACATTACGGAATTGCCTCCGACGCGAGAAGTAGAATTTGGTATTGATCTTGTTCCTGGTATGAGACCTATTTCTATGGCGCCGTACAGGATGTCTGCAGTGGAATTGGCTGAGTTGAAGTCTCAGATTGGAGAATTGTTGGATAGAAAGTTTATTAGACCAAGTGTATCGCCGTGGGGAGCTCCAGTGTTGTTGGTGAAGAAGAAGGATGGTAGTATGCGTCTGTGCATCGATTACCGTCAATTGAATAAAGTGACTATTAAGAATAAGTATCCTTTACCTAGGATTGATGATTTGATGGACCAGCTGGTGGGAGCTCGTGTATTTAGTAAGATCGACTTAAGATCGGGTTATCATCAGATGAGAGTAAAAGAAGGTGATATTCAGAAGACTGCATTTAGGACTCGATATGGACATTACGAATATGCTGTAATGCCGTTTGGAGTGACTAATGCACCAGGAGTATTTATGGAGTATATGAGCAGAATTTCCCATTCTTACTTGGATCAGTTCATTGTAGTGTTTATTGATGATATATTAATTTATTCTAAATCTGATGAAGAGCATGCAGGACATCTGAGAATTGCCTTGCAAGTGTTGAAGGAAAATAAATTATTTGCTAAACTGTCAAAGTGTGACTTTTGGTTGAAGAAAGTAAGTTTCTTGGGGCATGTAATATCTGAAGATGGAATAACGGTGGATCCGTCAAAAGTAAGTGCAGTATTGCAGTGGGAACTGCCGAAGACAGCGACAGAGATTAGAAGCTTTTTGGGGTTAGCCGGTTATTACCGCAGGTTTATTGAAGGGTTCTCTAATTTGGCGTTGCCATTAACTCAGTTGACGAGAAAGAACCAAGTTTTTGTATGGGATGCTGCTTGTGAAGAAAGTTTTGAAGAGTTGAAAAAGAGATTGACTACGACACCGATGTTAGTGTTACCGACTCCGAGTGAACCGTTTGTGGTGTACTGTGATGAGTCTAAGATGGGATTAGGCGGGGTTCTGATGCAGAATGGTAAAGTAGTAGCATATGCATCGCGGCAATTGAGAGTGCATGAGCGAAATTATCCGACTCATGATCTTGAATTAGCTGCGGTTGTTTTTGTGTTGAAAATTTGGAGACACTATTTATATGGTTCAAGATTTGAAGTGTTTAGTGATCATAAGAGTCTGAGATACCTGTTTGATCAGAAAGAGCTGAATATGAGGCAGAGAAGATGGTTGGAATTTTTGAAGGATTATGACTTTAGTTTGAGTTATCATCCAGGAAAGGCCAATGTAGTGGCAGATGCTTTGAGTAGGAAAGCTATTCATATGGCAGCTCTGATGGTGAAAGAAATTGAGTTAATTGAACAGTTTAGAGATTTGAGCATGGTTTGTGAGACTACTGCAGATAGTGTAATGTTGGGTATGTTGCAGGTAAATAATGACTTCTTGGATATGATTAGAGAAAATCAGAAGTTGGATGTGAAATTGGTAGATTTGATGCCTGGAGTAGGGAGTGACTCCAATAGTGACTTTAAATTGGATAGTACAGGTGTGTTGAGATTTAGAGGCAGGATTTGTGTACCAGATGATGAAGAATTGAAAAAGTCAATTTTGAGCGAAGGACATCGTAGTAGCCTGAGTATTCATCCGGGAGCTACGAAAATGTATCATGATTTGAAGAAATTATTTTGGTGGTCTGGTATGAAAAGAGACATAGCTCAATTTGTGTATGCCTGTTTGACATGTCAGAAGTCGAAGGTGGAATACCAGAGACCTTCTGGATTTATGCAACCATTAGAGATTCCGGTTTGGAAATGGGATTGCATTACTATGGATTTTGTGACAGGTTTGCCGAATACGGCGAGAGGTTTTGATGCTATATGGGTGATTGTGGATCGATTGACGAAGTCTGCACACTTTGTGCCGCTCAATATTAGTTTTCCGTTAACGAAGCTGGCGGATATTTACATTCGGGTAATTGTGAAGTTGCATGGTGTTCCGTCCAGTATTGTGTCGGATAGAGATCCACGGTTTACTTCGGAATTTTGGAAGAGCTTGCAGGAAGCTTTGGGAACTAAGTTGAAATTGAGTTCAGCTTATCATCCGCAAACTGATGGTCAGTCGGAGAGGACTATTCAGTCGCTTGAAGATTTGTTGAGAGCTTGTGTGTTAGAAAAGGGTGGTGCGTGGGATACTCATTTACCATTGATTGAGTTCACGTACAATAACAGTTACCATTCTAGTATCGAAATGGCACCGTTTGAAGCTTTGTATGGGAGGAGGTGTAGGACTCCTCTGTGTTGGTATGAAACTGGTGAGAATATGGTGCTTGGGCCAGAAATTGTACAGCAGACTACTGAGACAATTCAAATGATTCGTGAGAAATTGAAAGTGTCTCAGAGTAGGCAGAAAAGCTATCATGATAATCGGAGGAAAGAGTTGGAATTCGGTGTAGGTGATCACGTATTCCTAAGAGTTAATCCGATGACTGGTGTGGGTCGTGCATTGAAGTCCAAGAAGCTGGATCCTAAGTTCATTGGACCTTATGAGATTTTGCAGAGAATTGGTGATGTGGCTTATAGGGTGGCGTTTCCGCCTGAGTTGTCAAACTTACATGATGTGTTTCATGTGTCGCAATTGCGAAAGTATGTTTTTGATCCATCTCATGTGATTCAGAGAGATGATGTTCAGATTCGGGAGAATCTTACTATTGAGACGATGCCGTTGAGGATCGAGGACCGTAAGATGAAACAACTCCGAGGGAAGGAAATACCTTTGGTGAAGGTAGCGTGGGGAGATGCTGCAGGAGGCAGTGTGACCTGGGAGTTGGAAAGCAGGATGCGAGAAGCGTATCCGGAGCTATTTCCATCAGGTAATTTTCGAGGACGAAAATAATTAAAGTGCGGGAGAGTTGTAACACCCATTTTAATTATTTAGTCATTTTATTATTATTTTAAAAATTATACGTTGGTGTGCCCTTTGGTGGGGGTGTATTTGGTGATGTTTGGTGGGTGTCCCTAATGTGGGAGGATTATTGGTGGTGTTTTGGTGAATATAATAATATAGTGTATAATATTAATATTGGTGGGAATATTATTATTATTATTATTATTATATTTATTATAGTTACTATTGTTATTAATATTATTATTATTTTGATGAGATAACAATATTATTATTATTATTATTATTATTTTATTAAGTTATTATTATTATTATTAAGTTATTATTATTATTGGGATTAGAGAATTAAAATAGAGAATGTGAGGGGTTAGTAGTTTTTACGATACATTGTGAGAAGTTAGAGAAAGTGGAAAAAGAACGATAGAAAGGAGAGAAGTGAGAAGGACGGAAAAGGGAGCGAAGAACGAAGGAACGGGGGAAAATCAGAATTGGCCAAACCTTGGAGGGTTCTTTCATCGATCAACCGATTAACAAGGTAAGGGGGAAGAAACCTGATTGGGAATGGTTTATACATGTATAGGGTAGTGGGGAGTCCTTAACCCCGTAGGAGATTGATCGATATATGATATTACATATTAATATGTTGTGATGGTTGACTATTGCTGATAGTTGGATGTTGATTGTTGATGAATTGTGGTTTTTGGTTAATTTGGCGGATAGGTTGGGTTTACGGGTTTTAGGGAAAATTCTGTGTGACCTTTTGGGATATCGATAGAATGCCTAAGAGTTGAATTGGGAATGTAGTCTAGAAACCGATAAGTTATGATATCTATGTTGTTAGTACTGATGTTAAGAGGTGAATTGGAAGTAGGAAGTTTAACCCATTTGGCTTAGAAAGCACTCTGCAGAACTGTGAGAAATTGGTGAAATCGCAGCATTCGCTGGGCTTCGCCTGGCAAGTGTTGGCGAAGCTTCGCCTGGCGAGCTGAGGCGAGTGGCAGCGAATAATTCAGAATTAAGTCCCAGACCTAAAGGGTGGGAACTTCGCCTGGCGAATGCCAACGAAGGTTCTCCTGGCGAGTGAATGCTTCGCCTGGCGAATGCACGATAGTTGGAAAGGGGGCTTCGCCAGCAGGTTCGCCTGGCGAATGCCAGCGAAGGTTCGCCCCGGTTCGCCTGGCGAATGCCAGCGAACGTCGCAGAACCAGAATGTGATTTTTGTGATGTTTTGGCCTTGATGCACTGTAAGGTTGGTGAGTGTGGGATTTAAATTGCGTACTGGCGATAGTACGTGTTTCCCTTGATATTGTCGGTGGACAATTAGTTGAGGTATATGTATGTAGTGATCAGTAGGATCGTGTACCCCCGAGTGGTGGGATATGTTTATATCTTGGTGTTAAAGTATGAACTTGTTTACTATCTGGTTGATTTATATGGTGTTGGTGTATGTTATATCTGTACGTATATGCATTGATGTATGATGATATGATTAGGAGGATCGTGTGCACGTTGAGTGCCTAAATATATTAGTTATGCATTGGTGTGTGCATATCATGGTGTTTTGGTGGGATGAATCATGTCTCAGGAGGAGCGTAAGTGATTCATCCGTACTCCTTTGTGGAGAATGGTGGGGGATAGATCATGTCTCAAGAGGAGCGTAAGTGATCTATCCAGGTTCGATTGAATGAACCAACGAGTCGGTACCGCATGCATGGTGTTGAGTTGCATTTTGCATTATAATATGTTATATTGTAATTTGAACAGTAGGTTCGTCATATGGTGTTGTTAGGGGTGAATCTTTGTGTGTTGGTGTGTTGTACTACCTTATTTACATGTATTACATTACCATTATATTTTTGATCATGTTTTCTCACCCCTTTGTTGTTGTTGTGGTCTGTGCTTCTTCGGAAGTACAGATAATCCAGGTGCTTAGCTAGCTTGGATATTGGTGTGATTGTCGAGTCTAGGATGCTCTGATACGTAGCACGGGACTTGGGCGTTTTTATTTGTTTTATGTTGAACTTATATTTTATTTCCCTGTGAACGTATCAAACTTTTATTGAATTTTATTATATAACATTCCGCTGTATTTGGAGAAAAACCTTTTTATAAGGAAACGTTGTTTTTATGTGATATCCCACTTGGGAGAACTGGAACTCTGATTTTGTTAATTTATAATGTTTATTAATTTAGATGATTTTGGGAAGTGGGGTGTTACAATTGGTATCAGAGCAGGTCGGTCCGTCCGGCCAGTGTTGTTGAGTCGAGTTGAGTCTGTCCTTTATGATGTAGTTGAATATCTTTTAACCTGGTGTTGTTCTTTTTGAGAAGTATGGCAGGAAGGAACGATGCTGCATTGGCTGCTGCTATGCAAGCAATGGTGCAGGCGGTTGCTAATCAGAATCAAACTGCAGATGCCCAATTCAGGAGTTTGGCGCAGTTTCGGAGCAACAAGCCGCCAACATTTGAAGGAGGAATTCTGGACCCTGAAGTTGCTCAGAAGTGGCTGAAGGCAATTGAAAAGATCTTCAGGACTATGGAATGTAGCGATGAACAAAAGGTGAGGTTTGGTACTCACATGCTGGAGGGTGAGGCTGAAGCCTGGTGGGACAATAGTCGCCAAAGGTTGGAAGCTGCTGGAACTACCATTACTTGGCAGGTGGTTCGGAAAGGTTTTCTGGAGAAGTATTTCCCGGAAGATATCCGAAGCGCTAAGGAAATTGAATTCTTAGAGCTGAAACAGGGTAGCATGACTGTAGCAGAATATGCTGCCAAGTTTGAGGAGCTGGTGCAGTATTGTCCCCACTATAATGTGGAAGGGGCAATGACCTCTAAGTGCTTAAAGTTTGAGAATGGACTGCGTCCAGAGATTAAGTTGGGGATTGCTTGTCAGAAGATCAGGAGCTATCCTGAGCTGGTAGGCAGGAGCAGAATCTATGATAATGATAACCGAGCAAGGATTGCGCACTACAAAGCTGTTAATGACCGTAAGGGTAAGCAGAGGTTTAGTGGTACTCCTTATAGTGTTGTTGCTGATAAGGGAAAACGTAAAGCTGTTGTTGATAAGAAGCCTAGAGATGGGAGAGCATCTGTTGAAGGGAAATGTTTTCGGTGCGGTGGTATGGGACACCGTGCTAATGATTGTCCTAATGAGGCCAAGAAATGTTTTAAGTGTGGGAAACCAGGTCATGTGATAGCTGATTGCAGAGCAACTATGCCGACCTGTTATAACTGTGGTGAGAAGGGTCATATCAGTACACATTGTGAGAAGCCGAAGAAGCCTCAAACGTCTCCGGCTGGTGGAAAAGTGTTTGCCTTGGCAGGAACTCAAGCTGCCAGTGATGAGCGTGTGATCAGAGGTACTTGTATTATCAATAATATTCCTTTGATTGCTATTATTGATACGGGTGCAACGCACTCGTTTATTTCTGTAGATTGTGTGGAGAGGATAGGTTTGGTGCCGTCCACTCTGGAGATACAGATGACTATTGAGACACCCTCTATAGGTTCAGTGACTACTTCTTTGGTATGCCTGAAGTGTCCGCTGACTATTTTCGGTAGAGAATTTGGAGTGGATCTGATTTGTCTACCACTTGGTAAGTTGGATGTTATTCTGGGTATGAACTGGTTAGAGTTCAACCGAGTCTACATCGATTGTTTTCGGAAGGAATTGTTGTTCCTGACCCCTGAAGAGGAAGTTGTGGCAAGTTCTTTGTCTAATAAAGAATTGAGGGCCTTGTTGGAAGATGAAACTAGAGTGTTTGCTTTATTTGCAACTTTATCGATGGATAACAAAGTGCCAATGGAGGAATTAGCAGTGGTGAATGAATTTCCAGAAGTGTTTCCTGACGACATTACGGAATTGCCTCCGACGCAAAATAATAACAATGGTGCATCAATTAAAGTATTTAAAATGGTGCATACCAGTCTGCGACGTAGGTCCCTAACAACCCTCTCCAATAAAAGATCCATATATGAAAAACTACAAGGTTACTTAAAAGTTAAAACGAATTATTTAAGTGAGCAATCGAAGTAATAACAATGGTTCATCAATGGAAGTAAAAACAATGGTGCATACCAGTCTGTGACGGGGGTCCCTTGCAAACCTCTCCAACACAAGAGCCGTATAAGAAATATGACAAAAATACATAAAAGTTAGAACGAAGTATTTAAGAGAACAATCAAAGAAATAAAATTGGTGCATAATAGTCTGCGACCTAGATCTCTTGCAAGCGTCTCAATAAAGGTCGAGGTAGATTTTAGGCAACAACAACAACAACAACCACAAAAATAAACAACAATCACAACAACAAATAACAAGCACAACAACAACAACAACAATAAAATGCAACAATAACAAACACAGCAACAACAAACAACAACAAAAACAACAAATATATAAGATTTGTCTTTTAAAAATCATATTAAAGATTAGACTAAGCCTGACCTTTTCAATAGTGCATACCAGTCTGCGTCGTAGGTCTCCTACAAGCCTCTCCAATACAGATCCCTACATGAAAAATTACAACATAACATCAAAGTTAAAACGAATTATTTAAGAGAACAATCGAAATAATAACAATGGTGCATCAATTAAAGTATTAGAACTGCAACGATAACAAGCACAACAACAACAAACAGGAACAACAAATATATAAGATTTGTCTATTAAAAATCATATTAGACATTAGACAAAGTCTGACCTTTTCAATAGTGCATACCAGTATGCAACGTAGGTCTCCTACAGGTCTCTCCAATAACGGTGCATCAATTAATGTATTAACAATGGTGCGTACCAGTCTGCAATATAGGTCCCTAACAAGCCTCTACAATAAAAGATCCATATATGAAAAATTACAAGGTTACTTAAAAGTTAAAAGAAATTATTTATGTGAACAATCGAAGTAATAACAATGGTTCATAAATGGAAGTAAAAATAATAGTGCATACAAGTTTGCGACCGAGGTCCCTTTCAAGCCTCTCCAACACAAGTTCCATATATGAAAAATGACAAAAAATACATAAAAGTTAAAACGAATTATTTAAGAGAACAATCAAAGAAATAAAATTGGTGCATAATAGTCTGCGACCTAGATCTCTTGCAGACGTCTCCAATAAAGGTCGAGGTGTATTTTAGGCAAAAACAACAAGCAACAACAACAACAACAACAATTACAAGCACAAAAATAATCAACAACAAGCACAACAACAACAAACAGAACAACAATAACATCAAGAACTAGCACAACAACAACAAGCAAAAAAATAGACAACAATCACAACAACCATTAACAAGAACAACAACAATAAAATGCAACAATAACAAGCACAACAACAACAACAAACAACAACAACAAAAACAACAAATATATAGGATTTGTCTTTTAAAAATCATATTAAAGATTAGACTAAACCTAACCTTTTCAATAGTGCATACCAATCTACGACGTAGTTCTCAGACAACCTTCTCCATTACAAGATCCATACATGAAAAATTATATTATAACATCAAAGTTAAAATGAATTATTTAAGAGAACAATCGAAATAATAACAATGGTGCATCAATTAAAGTTTTAACAATGGTGCATACCAGTCTGCGACGTAGGTCCTCAACAAGCCTCTCCAAAACAAGATCCATATATGAAAAATTACAAGGTTATTTAAAAGTTAAAACGAATTATTTAAGTGAACAATCGAAGTAATAACAATGATTCATCAATGGAAGTAAAAACAATGGTGCGTATCAGTCTGCGACGGGGGTCCCTTGCAAGCCTCTCCTGTAACACCCATTTTAATTATTTAGTCATTTTATTATTATTTTAAATATTTTATGTTGATGTTCCCTTTGGTAGGGTGTATTTGATGATGTTTGGTGGGTGTCCCTGAGATGGGAGGATCATTGGTGGTAATTTGGTGAGTTTATAATAATATAAGAAATTATAGTAATATTGGTGGTGGTATTATTATTATTATTATTATTATTATTATTATTATTATTATTATTATTATTATTATTATTATTATTATTATATTTATGATTATTATTAATATTTGTAGTAATATTATTAATATGGAGAATATAATATTATTATTAATATAGTTATTATATTATTATGATTTTTGGTGTGAATATGATAATATAATGAATAATAGTAATATTGGTGGGGGTATTATTATTATTATTATATATTATTATATTTATTAGTATTATTAATATTATTATTATTTTGGTGAGATAATAATATTATTACTATTATTATTATTATTATTATTATTATTTTGGTGAGATAATAATATTATTATTATTATTATTATTATTATTATTAATATTAGTATTATTATGATTAGTATTATTAATATTAGTAATATTATATTAGTATTATTAATATTAAGATTATTATTATTAATATTATTTTATTATTAGTATTAATATAATTGTTATTATTATCATTAGTATTATTATTATTATAATTATAATTATTGTTGGGTGTATTACTATTATTATTATTATGTTGAATATTACTATAATATTACAATAGTATTATATTATTATTATTATTATTATTATTATTATTATTATTATTATAATTACTATAATTATTATTATTAGAATTATTATTGGGAATATTAGTGGTTGGAATAAGTAAAATAAGAAGTGGAAGGGTTATGGGGAAGTTAGAATGGAAATATGAAAAGGCACGATAGAAACCGTGAGAAGGGAAATTGGGAGAATAGAGAAGAGCGAAGAACAAAGAGAAAGGGAAAAGGCTAGGGATGAAGAATCTTGGAGGAATTTATCACCGATCAGAATAATTATCCAGGTAAGGGGGGAGAAACTTGATTGGGATGGTATATATACATGTATAGGGTAGAGGGGATTCCTTAACCCCGTAGGAAAATGTCGATCTATGAAGTTTTATATTGGCATGCTTGTTATTGTTGTTGCTAATGATAAATTGATGCTTGATATTGATGAATTGTTGATTGGTATTGGTGAATTTGGTATATATATATATATATTATGGTGATATTAGTGAGATTATATGTTGTTACTGCAGTGTTGATAGTAACTATGAATAGAGTTTTGGTGATATTTTGTGTTGTTATTGTAGCGTTGGTAATGACCATGATTATAAATTTGGGAAAATTATTTGTTGTTCCCTGTGATGTTGTTAGTGACTCTGGTTAGGACCTTGGTGAGATTCAGAGTAACTCTGAAGTGTAGGTAATGTACCGTAATGTTGGTTCTAGAGTAGGAAGTATATGATAATTGGTAAGTATAATGGTGTGTTTGTGTTTGATGATAACTAGTAATTGATAGCGATGGAGTATAGGTCAATGTTTATGAATTGTTGTTTTTGGTTAATTTGGCGTATAGGCTGGGTTTAAGGTTTTTAGGGAGATTCTGTGTGACCTTTTAAGGCATCGGTAGAATGTTTAAGCGATGACTTTGGGAATAAGATTTAGGAACCGATTTAGTTACGGTAATGTACAAGGTTGGTACTAGAGTAGGCTGAGAATTTGAGTTGAGATGATAAGTTTGATTTGGCCTAGAATAGTACTGCAGAACTGCGGGGAAGTTGGTGAATCGCAGCATTCGCTGGGCTTCGCCTGGCGAGTGTTGGCGAAGCTTCGCCTAGCGAATGCCAGCGAGCGTAACAGAACCAGAATGTGACTTTGGTGATGTTTGGCCTTGAGCATTGGTCTGGGGTGATCTTTCTGGCCTTGATGCATTGTAAGGATGATGAGTGTGGGATCTAACCTGTGTACTGGGTGATAGTACTCATTTCCCTTAATATTGTTGGTGGACAATTAGTTAACGTATATGTATGTAGTGATCAGTAGGATCGTGTGTTCCCGGGTGTTGGGATGTGGTTATATATGGTGTTATAGTAAGAATTTGTTTACTATCTGATTGATTTATATGGTGTTGGTGTAATATATCTACACATATATGCATTGATGTATGATGATATGATCAGGAGGATCGTGTGCACTTAGTGTGCCTAAATATGATAGTTATGCATTGGTGTGTGCATATCATGGTGTTTTGGTGGGATGAATCATGTCTCAGGAGGAGCGTAAGTGATTCATCCGTACTCCTTTGTGGAGAATGGTGGGGGATAGATCATGTCTCAGGAAGAGCGTAAGTGATCTATCCAGGTTCGACTGAATGAACCAATGAGTCGGTACCGCATGCATGGTGTTGAGTTGCATATTTGCATTATAATATGTTATATTGTAATTTGAACAGTAGGTTCGTTATATGGAGTTGTTGGGGTGAATATTGGTGTGTTGGTGTGTTTTACTACCTTGTTTACATGTATTACATTACCAATATATTTTTGATCATGTTTTGTCACCCCTTGGTTGTTGTTGTATCTGTGCTTCTCCGGAAGTACAGATAATCCAGGTACTTAGATAGCTTGGATGGTGGTGTGCCAGTCGAGTCTAGGATGCTCTGATACGTAACACGGGATATGGGTGTTTTAATTGTTTTATGTCAAACTTGTTGTAATCCTGTGACGTATCACTTTTTTTGTGAATTATAATAATAAAGATTTTATGAAATTTGGCGGATGGCCGAGAATGTTGGAATAATGTTTTCCGCTGTATTATTTTTGAGAATAATTAATAAAGTATTTTTTATAAAAATTTGGTGATGTGATATCCCACTATTTTGGTGAAAACTCTGATGTTTATTTTTAATGTTTATATTTTATTTAATTTGGGAAGTGGGGTGTTACAATTGGTATCAGAGCAGGTCGGTCCGTCTGGCCAATGTTGTCTAGTGTTGTTGTTCCCTGGTATGTGACATGTGCGTAAAAACACTGTCGATACATGTTGTTGGTTAAGTTTGTCGGTAGAAGTGGAATGATTCCAGTGGGGGAGAAGTTGTATTTCTCCGGAAAGCTACAATTTGGTGGCTTATGGTGTTGAGGAATGATATAATAGTTGGTAAAGATGGTTTGTACCCCATCATGATTTCGGCTGTCTATTAACAAATTGAGGAACTGATCACCCTTAATCTGTTGTTAATACTGGACGAGATTGTGTTGGATGGGATAGACGCGTCTTGCAAGCTTGGGTGGCGTGAGCAGTGAATAGTCTTGAGTTAAGCTAAGTGCTTAAGGGATTATTTTGAGGAATTTGGCGTAAGACGGTGTTGAAGTGTCTATTTTGACTAAAACTTGGAATGAGAAGGAAAGTGAGAAAAATTGGGATTTGTCAATTATTTGCGATTGCCGGAGGTTTCCGGATGAGGTAGGTGATTTACTATCGGAGTGTGAAGTAAAGCTCACACGTTGACTTTGTTGTTGGAACGAGTCCGATATTAGTGACTCCATATGGTGTGTTTTCGTTGGGATTGGAGAAGTTGAAAAGTCAACTTGAAGACCTTCTAGGAGAGAGGTTCTTTTGTTTGAGTGTGCTACCGTAATGTGCACCAATTTTGTTGGTTAGACAGATAGAAGGTTTTGTGAAGCTTTGGGTGAACTATAGATAAGTGAACAGGGTGACTATCAAGGATAGGTGTTCGCTTCCAAGAGTTAATGATTTGATGGAACAATTGATCGAGGGATGTGAGTCCCTTGGTCATGTGATCTCGAGTAGAGTTCTTGTGGTGGATGGGACGAAGGTCAAAAGTTCTATCGTATCAGGAGGCTCAAAGATCTGCTGTTGAGATTGGAAGTAATTGAGTTTTAAATTATTCATAGATTTAAAATGTGTTGGATGGATTCCTAAGTATAAAATTGTTGTTGTACGTTAAATTCCGAGATCGCAGCTTTTTACGGAATCGAAATCGGACACTCGGAAGTCGGGTAACGGTCGAAAAGAGGATTTTGGGACTGTCATGTTCGCCTGGCGAGCATACTGGCGAACGTCCATATTCGCTGCGGTGTTCGCCTGGCGAAGGGGTCCTGGGCAGAAAATGTTATTCTGGTGTTTTTGCCGTAACGGGAGAACCGTAACTCGGAATGACGCGCGGTTCGAAGCGTTGGAAAGCTATTCAAATTATCTATGAGATGGTGAAGTATTGACATAGATTTAAGCTATTTATTGATGAAGTATGTTTGAATGTTGTGGTAAGGACGGGCGGTACGGTATGTGTTCCCGCTATAACTCACAACTTGTTTGTCCACTTAGCATGGGATCTTCTTTAATTATTTATATAAGGCAATGGTTGTGTTAATAAATGATATTTTAAGGTATTCGAAGAGTATAGAGGATTATGTTGAGCATAAGGAACTGGAGTTATCAGTGTTGGAAAAAGAGCGGTGATATACTTCCGTAAGGAAAGTTCTGCCGAATCCGATAGAACTAATTGTGGTGTTTGTGATGCTTGTTGATATAATTACGGGATTTGCTAAAGACAACTTCAGCGAGTTTCAATTATGCAAAAGGCAACTTGAAGTGTATAAGAGAAATCATCTGACCAGTGATTTAGAGTTGGTTACTATTGTGATTGTACCGGAGTCGGAGTCTTCAAAAGTTCAGACTGAGATCGGAGATGTTTGGTGATCTTAAGAGTTTAAGGTGTTTGTTTAATTTGAATAAGACGAATATGAGGCATAGGAAATAATTGGGACTTCGAAAAGAGTACGACTTCGAGTTGAATTACCATTCGGGTAAAGCGGACATGGTAGATGATGCAGTGAGTTAGAAATATTTGCATATACCGAAGATGATGGTGAAAAGAGTTAGAACTAATTGAGCAATTTCATAATATGAGTTTTGTGAGTAAGGAGACTTCTTATGGAGTTAAGCTTTTATTATTAAGATCTGACTAGTGATATCCTTGAGCAGAATCGAGAAAGTCAGAAACCTGGGTTGAGTAGTGAATTAGTTTAAATTGATAAATTAGAGTCGAAGAGTGGATTGTCGGGTTTGTGGAAATAGTAACATGATGTGTTATGATAGGGTATGTGTACCATATGTTGTTGAGGGGAGTAGGAGTACTCGTGAAGAAATACATTGAGGTAGATGGAGTATCCATCCCGGTGCTATGAAGAAGTAACCGAATTTGAGTAGATTGTTTTGGAGACCATGGATAAGGGGAGGAGTAGTTGAGGAGGAATATGCTGGTTAGAATTGTAGGAATTCGAAGAGTGAACATCAGAGACTGTTGAGTCTGATGCAGTCGTTAAATGTTCCAGAGTGGAAATCAGGTAGTATTTTCACGAAATTGGTGTTGAGATTTCCAAAGAATTTGTAAAGACATAATTTTAATTTGAATTGTTAGGAGTGGATTAACTATTCCGTGTTGAGGATATACGAGATGCATATTGAGAAAGTGGTGAAGTTGGATGAGATACTGACGAATATTGTGTTAGATGGAAATTTGAGGTTTATATTGAGATTTTGGAGGGGCTTACAGGAAGCTTCGGGTACTAAGTTGAAGCTGAGTTCGACCTACCATCTACAAACTGATGGTCAGTCAGAGAGGACTATTGAGTCTATAGAGAATTGGTGAGAGCTTAGGTGTCGGATCAAGGTGGAGCGTGGGATGATTAATTATCGTTGATTGATTTACCTATAATAACGGTTACCATCCTAGTGTCGGAATGGCACTATATGTGGCTTGGTGAGATAGGGAGTGTAGGACTCTCCTGTGTTGAAATAAATCGAGTGAGAGTGTTGTACTCAGACTTGAAAATTATGCTTGAGATGGCTTGAGAAGATCGAGAGGATCCGAGGCAATATGTGTTTTGAGAGTCACGCTGGTGACTGGTGTTGGTCGAGCTTCAAAATCTCAGAAGTTCGCACCGTGTTCTGTAGTTGTATCAGAGTGGCGCAGCGGAGGCATGGGAGGAGTAACATGTTAGACTATTTTACCGTTGTCGCTGTGAATTGGCATGATATGTTTCATGTGTCTTAGTCGAGAAAGTACATTGAACCAGGTGGATGATGTACAAGTGAAAAATATTCCGATTGTCGAGGCATTGCTAGTTCGTTTTGGCGAGCGAGGAACAACTCTGAAGGGAGGAGATATCTTTGGTGAAAGTAGTATGGGGAGGTGCTGCAGAAAGCAGTGTGACCTGAGAATTGGAATAAAGGATGCGGGGAGCGTATCCGGAATTATTTCCATCAGGTAATTTTCGAGGACGAAAATAATTAAAGTAGGGGAGAGTTGTAACACCCATTTTAATTATTTAGTCATTTTATTATTATTTTAAATATTATACGTTGATGTGCCCTTTGGTAGGGTGTATTTGATGATGTTTGGTGGGTGTCCCTGAGATGGGAGGATCATTGGTGGTAATTTGGTGAGTTTATAATAATATAAGAAATAATAGTAATATTGGTGGTGGTATTATTATTATTATTGTTATTATTATTATTATTATTATTATTATTATTATTATTATTATTATTATTATTATTATTATATTTATGATTATTATTAATATTTGTAGTAATATTATTAATATGGAGAATATAATATTATTATTAATATACTTATTATATTATTATGATTTTTGGTGTGAATATGATAATATAATGAATAATAGTAATATTGGTGGAGGTATTATTATTATTATTATATATTATTATATTTATTAGTATTATTAATATTATTATTATTTTGGTGAGATAATAATATTATTACTATTATTATTATTATTATTATTATTCTTATTATTATTTTGGTGAGATAATAATAATAATAATATTATTATTATTATTATTATTAATAGTATTATTATGATTAGTATTATTAATATTAGTAATATTATATTAGTATTATTAATATTAATATTATTATTATTAATATTATTTTATTATTAGTATTAATATAATTGTTATTATTATCATTAGTATTATTATTATTATTATTATAATTATTGTTGGGTGTATTACTATTATTATTATTATGTTGAATATTACTATAATATTACAATAGTATTATATTATTATTATTATTATTATTATTATTATTATTATTATTATAATTATTATTATTATAATTATTATTGGGAATATTAGTGGTTGGAATAAGTAAAATAAGAAGTGGAAGGGTTATGGGGAAGTTAGAATGGAAATATGAAAAGGCACGATAGAAACCGTGAGAAGGGAAATTGGGAGAATAGAGAAGAGCGAAGAACAAAGAGAAAGGAAAAAGGCTAGGGATGAAGAATCTTGGAGGAATTTATCACCGATCAGAATAATTATCCAGGTAAGGGGGGAGAAACTTGATTGGGATGGTATATATACATGTATAGGGTAGAGGGGATTCCTTAACCCCGTAGGAAAATGTCGATCTATGAAGTTTTATATTGGCATGCTTGTTATTGTTGTTGCTAATGATAAATTGATGCTTGATATTGATGAATTGTTGATTGGTATTGGTGAATTTGGTATATATATATATTATGGTGATATTAGTGAGATTATATGTTGTTACTGCAGTGTTGATAGTAACTATGAATAGAGTTTTGGTGAGATTTTGTGTTGTTATTGTAGCGTTGGTAATGACCATGATTATAAACTTGGGAAAATTATGTGTTGTTCCTTGTGATGTTGTTAGTGACTCTGGTTAGGACCTTGGTGAGATTCAGAGTAACTCTGAAGTGTAGGTAATGTACCGTAATGTTGGTTCTAGAGTAGGAAGTATATGATAATTGGTAAGTATAATGGTGTGTTTGTGTTTGATGATAACTAGTAATTGATAGCGATGGAGTATAGGTCAATGTTGATGAATTTTTGTTTTTGGTTAATTTGGCGTATAGGCTGGGTTTAAGGTTTTTAGGGAGATTCTGTGTGACCTTTTAAGGCATCGGTAGAATGTTTAAGCGATGACTTTGGGAATAAGATTTAGGAACCGATTTAGTTACGGTAATGTACAAGGTTGGTACTAGAGTAGGCTGAGAATTTGAGTTGAGATGATAAGTTTGATTTGGCCTAGAATAGTACTGCAGAACTGCGGGGAAGTTGGTGAATCGCAGCATTCGCCTGGCGAGTGTTGGCGAAGCTTCGCCTAGCGAATGCCAGCGAGCGTAACAGAACCAGAATGTGACTTTGGTGATGTTTGGCCTTGAACATTGGTCTGGGGTGATCTTTCTGGCCTTGATGCATTGTAAGGATGATGAGTGTGGGATCTAACCTGTGTACTGGGTGATAGTACTCATTTCCCTTAATATTGTTGGTGGACAATTAGTTAACGTATATGTATGTAGTGATCAGTAGGATCGTGTGTTCCCGGGTGTTTGGATGTGGTTATATATGGTGTTATAGTAAGAATTTGTTTACTATCTGATTGATTTATATGGTGTTGGTGTAATATATATACACATATATGCATTGATGTATGATGATATGATCAGGAGGATCGTGTGCACTTAGTGTGCCTAAATATGATAGTTATGCATTGGTGTGTGCATATCATGGTGTTTTGGTGGGATGAATCATGTCTCAGGAGGAGCGTAAGTGATTCATCCGTACTCCTTTGTGGAGAATGGTGGGGGATAGATCATGTCTCAGGAGGAGCGTAAGTGATCTATCCAGGTTCGATTGAATGAACCAATGAGTCGGTACCGCATGCATGGTGTTGAGTTGCATATTTGCATTATAATATATTATATTGTAATTTGAACAGTAGGTTCGTTATATGGAGTTGTTGGGGTGAATATTGGTGTGTTGGTGTGTTTTACTACCTTGTTTACATGTATTACATTACCAATATATTTTTGATCATGTTTTCTCACCCCTTGGTTGTTGTTGTGTCTGTGCTTCTCCAGAAGTACAGATAATCCAGGTACTTAGATAGCTTGGATGGTGGTGTGTCAGTCGAGTCTAGGATGCTCTGATACGTAACACGGGATATGGGTGTTTTAATTGTTTTATGTCAAACTTGTTGTAATCCTGTGACGTATCACTTTTTTTGTGAATTATAATAATAAAGATTTTATGAAATTTGGCGGATGGCCGAGAATGTTGGAATAATGTTTTCCGCTGTATTATTTTTGAGAATAATTAATAAAGTATTTTTTATAAAAATTTGGTGATGTGATATCCCACTATTTTGGTGAAAACTCTGATGTTTATTTTTAATGTTTATATTTTATTTAATTTGGGAAGTGGGGTGTTACAATTGGTATCAGAGCAGGTCGGTCCGTCCGGCCAATGTTGTCTAGTGTTGTTGTTCCCTGGTATGCGACATGTGCGTAAAAACACTGTCGATACATGTTGTTGGTTAAGTTTGTCGGTAGAAGTGGAATGATTCCAGTGGGGGAGAAGTTGTATTTCTCCGGAAAGCTACAATTTGGTGGCTTATGGTGTTGAGGAATGATATAATAGTTGGTAAAGATGGTTTGTACCCCATCATGATTTCGGCTGTCTATTAACAAATTGAGGAACTGATCACCCTTAATCTGTTGTTAATACTGGACGAGATTGTGTTGGATGGGATAGACGCGTCTTGCAAGCTTGGGTGGCGTGAGCAGTGAATAGTCTTGAGTTAAGCTAAGTGCTTAAGGGATTATTTTGAGGAATTTGGCGTAAGACGGTGTTGAAGTGTCTATTTTGACTGAAACTTGGAATGAGAAGGAAAGTGAGAAAAATTGGGATTTGTCAATTATTTGCGATTGCCGGAGGTTTCCGGATGAGGTAGGTGATTTACTATTGGAGTGTGAAGTAAAGCTCACACGTTGACTTTGTTGTTGGAACGAGTCCGATATTAGTGACTCCATATGGTGTGTTTTCGTTGGGATTGGAGAAGTTGAAAAGTCAACTTGAAGACCTTCTAGGAGAGAGGTTCTTTTGTTTGAGTGTGCTACCGTAATGTGCACCAATTTTGTTGGTTAGACAGATAGAAGGTTTTGTGAAGCTTTGGGTGAACTATAGATAAGTGAACAGGGTGACTATCAAGGATAGGTGTTCGCTTCCAAGAGTTAATGATTTGATGGAACAATTGATCGAGGGATGTGAGTCCCTTGGTCATGTGATCTCGAGTAGAGTTCTTGTGGTGGATGGGACGAAGGTCAAAAGTTCTATCGTATCAGGAGGCTCAAAGATCTGCTGTTGAGATTGGAAGTAATTGAGTTTTAAATTATTCATAGATTTAAAATGTGTTGGATGGATTCCTAAGTATAAAATTGTTGTTGTACGTTAAATTCCGAGATCGCAGCTTTTTACGGAATCGAAATCGGACACTCGGAAGTCGGGTAACGGTCGAAAAGAGGATTTTGGGACTGTCATGTTCGCCTGGCGAGCATACTGGCGAACGTCCATATTCGCCGCGGTGTTCGCCTGGCGAAGGGGTCCTGGGCAGAAAATGTTATTCTGGTGTTTTTGCCGTAACGGGAGAACCGTAACTCGGAATGACGCGCGGTTCGAAGCGTTGGAAAGCTATTCAAATTATCTATGAGATGGTGAAGTATTGACATAGATTTAAGCTATTTATTGATGAAGTATGTTTGAATGTTGTGGTAAGGACGGGCGGTACGGTATGTGTTCCCGCTATAACTCACAACTTGTTTGTCCACTTAGCATGGGATCTTCTTTAATTATTTATATAAGGCAATGGTTGTGTTAATAAATGATATTTTAAGGTATTCGAAGAGTATAGAGGATTATGTTGAGCATAAGGAACTGGAGTTATCAGTGTTGGAAAAAGAGCGGTGATATACTTCCGTAAGGAAAGTTCTGCCGAATCCGATAGAACTAATTGTGGTGTTTGTGATGCTTGTTGATATAATTACGGGATTTGCTAAAGACAACTTCAGCGAGTTTCAATTATGCAAAAGGCAACTTGAAGTGTATAAGAGAAATCATCTGACCAGTGATTTAGAGTTGGTTACTATTGTGATTGTACCGGAGTCGGAGTCTTCAAAAGTTCAGACTGAGATCGGAGATGTTTGGTGATCTTAAGAGTTGAAGGTGTTTGTTTAATTTGAATAAGACGAATATGAGGCATAGGAAATAATTGGGACTTCGAAAAGAGTACGACTTCGAGTTGAATTACCATTCGGGTAAAGCGGACATGGTAGATGATGCAGTGAGTTAGAAATATTTGCATATACCGAAGATGATGGTGAAAAGAGTTAGAACTAATTGAGCAATTTCATAATATGAGTTTTGTGAGTAAGGAGACTTCTTATGGAGTTAAGCTTTTATTATTAAGATCTGACTAGTGATATCCTTGAGCAGAATCGAGAAAGTCAGAAACCTGGGTTGAGTAGTGAATTAGTTTAAATTGATAAATTAGAGTCGAAGAGTGGATTGTCGGGTTTGTGGAAATAGTAACATGATGTGTTATGATAGGGTATGTGTACCATATGTTGTTGAGGGGAGTAGGAGTACTCGTGAAGAAATACATTGAGGTAGATGGAGTATCCATCCCGGTGCTATGAAGAAGTAACCGAATTTGAGTAGATTGTTTTGGAGACCATGGATAAGGGGAGGAGTAGTTGAGGAGGAATATGCTGGTTAGAATTGTAGGAATTCGAAGAGTGAACATCAGAGACTGTTGAGTCTGATGCAGTCGATAAATGTTCCAGAGTGGAAATCAGGTAGTATTTTCACGAAATTGGTGTTGAGATTTCCAAAGAATTTGTAAAGACATAATTTTAATTTGAATTGTTAGGAGTGGATTAACTATTCCGTGTTGAGGATATACGAGATGCATATTGAGAAAGTGGTGAAGTTGGATGAGATACTGACGAATATTGTGTTAGATGGAAATTTGAGGTTTATATTGAGATTTTGGAGGGGCTTACAGGAAGCTTCGGGTACTAAGTTGAAGCTGAGTTCGACCTACCATCTACAAACTGATGGTCAGTCAGAGAGGACTATTGAGTCTATAGAGAATTGGTGAGAGCTTAGGTGTCGGATCAAGGTGGAGCGTGGGATGATTAATTATCGTTGATTGATTTACCTATAATAACGGTTACCATCCTAGTGTCGGAATGGCACTATATGTGGCTTGGTGAGATAGGGAGTGTAGGACTCTCCTGTGTTGAAATAAATCGAGTGAGAGTGTTGTACTCAGACTTGAAAATTATGCTTGAGATGGCTTGAGAAGATCGAGAGGATCCGAGGCAATATGTGTTTTGAGAGTCACGCTGGTGACTGGTGTTGGTCGAGCTTCAAAATCTCAGAAGTTCGCACCGTGTTCTGTAGTTGTATCAGAGTGGCGCAGCGGAGGCATGGGAGGAGTAACATGTTAGACTATTTTACCGTTGTCGCTGTGAATTGGCATGATATGTTTCATGTGTCTTAGTCGAGAAAGTACATTGAACCAGGTGGATGATGTACAAGTGAAAAATATTCCGATTGTCGAGGCATTGCTAGTTCGTTTTGGCGAGCGAGGAACAACTCCGAAGGGAGGAGATATCTTTGGTGAAAGTAGTATGGGGAGGTGCTGCAGAAAGCAGTGTGACCTGAGAATTGGAATAAAGGATGCGGGGAGCGTATCCGGAATTATTTCCATCAGGTAATTTTCGAGGACGAAAATAATTAAAGTAGGGGAGAGTTGTAACACCCATTTTAATTATTTAGTCATTTTATTATTATTTTAAATATTATACGTTGATGTGCCCTTTGGTAGGGTGTATTTGATGATGTTTGGTGGGTGTCCCTGAGATGGGAGGATCATTGGTGGTAATTTGGTGAGTTTATAATAATATAAGAAATAATAGTAATATTGGTGGTGGTATTATTATTATTATTGTTATTATTATTATTATTATTATTATTATTATTATTATTATTATTATTATTATTATTATTATTATTATTATTATATTTATGATTATTATTAATATTTGTAGTAATATTATTAATATGGAGAATATAATATTATTATTAATATACTTATTATATTATTATGATTTTTGGTGTGAATATGATAATATAATGAATAATAGTAATATTGGTGGAGGTATTATTATTATTATTATATATTATTATATTTATTAGTATTATTAATATTATTATTATTTTGGTGAGATAATAATATTATTACTATTATTATTATTATTATTATTATTCTTATTATTATTTTGGTGAGATAATAATAATAATAATATTATTATTATTATTATTATTAATAGTATTATTATGATTAGTATTATTAATATTAGTAATATTATATTAGTATTATTAATATTAATATTATTATTATTAATATTATTTTATTATTAGTATTAATATAATTGTTATTATTATCATTAGTATTATTATTATTATTATTATAATTATTGTTGGGTGTATTACTATTATTATTATTATGTTGAATATTACTATAATATTACAATAGTATTATATTATTATTATTATTATTATTATTATTATTATTATTATTATAATAATTATTATTATAATTATTATTGGGAATATTAGTGGTTGGAATAAGTAAAATAAGAAGTGGAAGGGTTATGGGGAAGTTAGAATGGAAATATGAAAAGGCACGATAGAAACCGTGAGAAGGGAAATTGGGAGAATAGAGAAGAGCGAAGAACAAAGAGAAAGGAAAAAGGCTAGGGATGAAGAATCTTGGAGGAATTTATCACCGATCAGAATAATTATCCAGGTAAGGGGGGAGAAACTTGATTGGGATGGTATATATACATGTATAGGGTAGAGGGGATTCCTTAACCCCGTAGGAAAATGTCGATCTATGAAGTTTTATATTGGCATGCTTGTTATTGTTGTTGCTAATGATAAATTGATGCTTGATATTGATGAATTGTTGATTGGTATTGGTGAATTTGGTATATATATATTATGGTGATATTAGTGAGATTATATGTTGTTACTGCAGTGTTGATAGTAACTATGAATAGAGTTTTGGTGAGATTTTGTGTTGTTATTGTAGCGTTGGTAATGACCATGATTATAAACTTGGGAAAATTATGTGTTGTTCCTTGTGATGTTGTTAGTGACTCTGGTTAGGACCTTGGTGAGATTCAGAGTAACTCTGAAGTGTAGGTAATGTACCATAATGTTGGTTCTAGAGTAGGAAGTATATGATAATTGGTAAGTATAATGGTGTGTTTGTGTTTGATGATAACTAGTAATTGATAGCGATGGAGTATAGGTCAATGTTGATGAATTTTTGTTTTTGGTTAATTTGGCGTATAGGCTGGGTTTAAGGTTTTTAGGGAGATTCTGTGTGACCTTTTAAGGCATCGGTAGAATGTTTAAGCGATGACTTTGGGAATAAGATTTAGGAACCGATTTAGTTACGGTAATGTACAAGGTTGGTACTAGAGTAGGCTGAGAATTTGAGTTGAGATGATAAGTTTGATTTGGCCTAGAATAGTACTGCAGAACTGCGGGGAAGTTGGTGAATCGCAGCATTCGCCTGGCGAGTGTTGGCGAAGCTTCGCCTAGCGAATGCCAGCGAGCGTAACAGAACCAGAATGTGACTTTGGTGATGTTTGGCCTTGAACATTGGTCTGGGGTGATCTTTCTGGCCTTGATGCATTGTAAGGATGATGAGTGTGGGATCTAACCTGTGTACTGGGTGATAGTACTCATTTCCCTTAATATTGTTGGTGGACAATTAGTTAACGTATATGTATGTAGTGATCAGTAGGATCGTGTGTTCCCGGGTGTTTGGATGTGGTTATATATGGTGTTATAGTAAGAATTTGTTTACTATCTGATTGATTTATATGGTGTTGGTGTAATATATATACACATATATGCATTGATGTATGATGATATGATCAGGAGGATCGTGTGCACTTAGTGTGCCTAAATATGATAGTTATGCATTGGTGTGTGCATATCATGGTGTTTTGGTGGGATGAATCATGTCTCAGGAGGAGCGTAAGTGATTCATCCGTACTCCTTTGTGGAGAATGGTGGGGGATAGATCATGTTTCAGGAGGAGCGTAAGTGATCTATCCAGGTTCGATTGAATGAACCAATGAGTCGGTACCGCATGCATGGTGTTGAGTTGCATATTTGCATTATAATATATTATATTGTAATTTGAACAGTAGGTTCGTTATATGGAGTTGTTGGGGTGAATATTGGTGTGTTGGTGTGTTTTACTACCTTGTTTACATGTATTACATTACCAATATATTTTTGATCATGTTTTCTCACCCCTTGGTTGTTGTTGTGTCTGTGCTTCTCCAGAAGTACAGATAATCCAGGTACTTAGATAGCTTGGATGGTGGTGTGTCAGTCGAGTCTAGGATGCTCTGATACGTAACACGGGATATGGGTGTTTTAATTGTTTTATGTCAAACTTGTTGTAATCCTGTGACGTATCACTTTTTTTGTGAATTATAATAATAAAGATTTTATGAAATTTGGCGGATGGCCGAGAATGTTGGAATAATGTTTTCCGCTGTATTATTTTTGAGAATAATTAATAAAGTATTTTTTATAAAAATTTGGTGATGTGATATCCCACTATTTTGGTGAAAACTCTGATGTTTATTTTTAATGTTTATATTTTATTTAATTTGGGAAGTGGGGTGTTACAATTGGTATCAGAGCAGGTCGGTCCGTCCGGCCAATGTTGTCTAGTGTTGTTGTTCCCTGGTATGCGACATGTGCGTAAAAACACTGTCGATACATGTTGTTGGTTAAGTTTGTCGGTAGAAGTGGAATGATTCCAGTGGGGGAGAAGTTGTATTTCTCCGGAAAGCTACAATTTGGTGGCTTATGGTGTTGAGGAATGATATAATAGTTGGTAAAGATGGTTTGTACCCCATCATGATTTCGGCTGTCTATTAACAAATTGAGGAACTGATCACCCTTAATCTGTTGTTAATACTGGACGAGATTGTGTTGGATGGGATAGACGCGTCTTGCAAGCTTGGGTGGCGTGAGCAGTGAATAGTCTTGAGTTAAGCTAAGTGCTTAAGGGATTATTTTGAGGAATTTGGCGTAAGACGGTGTTGAAGTGTCTATTTTGACTGAAACTTGGAATGAGAAGGAAAGTGAGAAAAATTGGGATTTGTCAATTATTTGCGATTGCCGGAGGTTTCCGGATGAGGTAGGTGATTTACTATTGGAGTGTGAAGTAAAGCTCACACGTTGACTTTGTTGTTGGAACGAGTCCGATATTAGTGACTCCATATGGTGTGTTTTCGTTGGGATTGGAGAAGTTGAAAAGTCAACTTGAAGACCTTCTAGGAGAGAGGTTCTTTTGTTTGAGTGTGCTACCGTAATGTGCACCAATTTTGTTGGTTAGACAGATAGAAGGTTTTGTGAAGCTTTGGGTGAACTATAGATAAGTGAACAGGGTGACTATCAAGGATAGGTGTTCGCTTCCAAGAGTTAATGATTTGATGGAACAATTGATCGAGGGATGTGAGTCCCTTGGTCATGTGATCTCGAGTAGAGTTCTTGTGGTGGATGGGACGAAGGTCAAAAGTTCTATCGTATTAGGAGGCTCAAAGATCTGCTGTTGAGATTGGAAGTAATTGAGTTTTAAATTATTCATAGATTTAAAATGTGTTGGATGGCTTCCTAAGTATAAAATTGTTGTTGTACGTTAAATTCCGAGATCGCAGTTTTTTACGGAATCGAAATCGGACACTCGGAAGTCGGGTAACGGTCGAAAATAGGATTTTGGGACTGTCATGTTCGCCTGGCGAGCATACTGGCGAACGTCCATATTCGCTGCGGTGTTCGCCTGGCGAAGGGGTCCTGGGCAGAAAATGTTATTCTGGTGTTTTTGCCGTAACGGGAGAACCGTAACTCGGAATGACGCGCGGTTCGAAGCGTTGGAAAGCTATTCAAATTATCTATGAGATGGTGAAGTATTGATATAGATTTAAGCTATTTATTGATGAAGTGTGTTTGAATGTTGTGGTAAGGACGGGCGGTACGGTATGTGTTCCCGCTATAACTCACAACTTGTTTGTCCACTTAGCATGGGATCTTCTTTAATTATTTATATAAGGCAATGGTTGTGTTAATAAATGATATTTTAAGGTATTCGAAGAGTATAGAGGATTATGTTGAGCATAAGGAACTGGAGTTATCAGTGTTGGAAAAAGAGCGGTGATATACTTCCGTAAGGAAAGTTCTGCCGAATCCGATAGAACTAATTGTGGTGTTTGTGATGCTTGTTGATATAATTAGGGGATTTGCTAAAGACACTTCAGCGAGTTTCAATTATGCAAAAGTCAACTTGAAGTGTATAAGAGAAATCATCTGACCAGTGATTTAGAGTTGGTTACTATTGTGATTGTACCGGAGTCGGAGTCTTCAAAAGTTCAGACTGAGATCGGAGATGTTTGGTGATCTTAAGAGTTTAAGGTGTTTGTTTAATTTGAATAAGACGAATATGAGGCATAGGAAATAATTGGGACTTCGAAAAGAGTACGACTTCGAGTTGAATTACCATTCGGGTAAAGCGGACATGGTAGATGATGCAGTGAGTTAGAAATATTTGCATATACCGAAGATGATGGTGAAAAGAGTTAGAACTAATTGAGAAATTTCATAATATGAGTTTTGTGAGTAAGGAGACTTCTTATGGAGTTAAGCTTTTATTATTAAGATCTGACTAGTGATATCCTTGAGCAGAATCGAGAAAGTCAGAAACCTGGGTTGAGTAGTGAATTAGTTGAAATTGATAAATTAGAGTCGAAGAGTGGATTGTAGGGTTTGTGGAAATAGTAACATGATGTGTTATGATAGGGTATGTGTACCATATGTTGTTGAGGGGAGTAGGAGTACTCGTGAAGAAATACATTGAGGTAGATGGAGTATCCATCCCGGTGCTATGAAGAAGTAACCGAATTTGAGTAGATTGTTTTGGAGACCATGGATAAGGGGAGGAGTAGTGGAGGTGGAATATGCTGGTTAGAATTGTAGGAATTCGAAGAGTGAACATCAGAGACTGTTGAGTCTGATGCAGTCGTTAAATGTTCCAGAGTGGAAATCAGGTAGTATTTTCATGAAATTGGTGTTGAGATTTCCAAAGAATTTGTAAAGACATAATTTTAATTTGAATTGTTAGGAGTGGATTAACTATTCCGTGTTGAGGATATACGAGATGCATATTGAGAAAGTGGTGAAGTTGGATGAGATACTGACGAATATTGTGTCAGATGGAAATTTGAGGTTTATATTGAGATTTTGGAGGGGCTTACAGGAAGCTTCGGGTACTAAGTTGAAGCTGAGTTCGACCTACCATCCGCAAACTGATGGTCAGTCAGAGAGGACTATTGAGTCTGTAGAGAATTGGTGAGAGCTTGGGTGTCGGATCAAGGTGGAGCGTGGGATGATTAATTATCGTTGATTGAGTTACCTATAATAACGGTTACCATCCTAGTGTCGGAATGGCACTATATGTGGCTTGGTGAGATAGGGAGTGTAAGACTCTCCTGTGTTGAAATAAATCGAGTGAGAGTGTTGTACTCAGACTTGAAAATTATGCTTGAGATGGCTTGAGAAGATCGAGAGGATCCGAGGCAATATGTGTTTTGAGAGTCACGCTGGTGACTGGTGTTGGTCGAGCTTCAAAATCTCAGAAGTTCGCACCGTGTTCTGTAGTTGTATCAGAGTGGCGCAGCGGAGGCATGGGAGGAGTAACATGTTAGACTGTTTTTCCGTTGTCACTGTGAATTGGCATGATATGTTTCATGTGTCTTAGTCGAGAAAGTACATTGAACCAGGTGGATGATGTACAAGTGAAAAATATTCCGATTGTTGAGGCATTGCTAGTTCGTTTTGGCGAGCGAGGAACAACTCCGAAGGGAGGAGATATCTTTGGTGAAAGTAGTATGGGGAGGTGCTGCAGAAGGCAGTGTGACCTGAGAATTGGAATAAAGGATGCGGGGAGTGTATCCGAAATTATTTCCATCAGGTAATTTTCGAGGACGAAAATAATTAAAGTGGGGGAGAGTTGTAACACCCATTTTAATTATTTAGTCATTTTATTATTATTTTAAATATTATATGTTGATGTGCCCTTTGGTAGGGTGTATTTGATGATGTTTGGTGGGTGTCCCTGAGATGGGAGGATAATTGGTGGTAATTTGGTGAGTTTATAATAATATAAGAAATAATAGTAATATTGGTGGTGGTATTATTATTATTATTGTTATTATTATTATTATTATTATTATTATTATTATTATTATTATTATTATTATTATTATTATTATTATTATTATTATTATTATTATTATTATTATTATATTTATGATTATTATTAATATTTGTAGTAATATTATTAATATGGAGAATATAATATTATTATTAATATACTTATTATATTATTATGATTTTTGGTGTGAATATGATAATATAATGAATAATAGTAATATTGGTGGGGGTATTATTATTATTATTATATATTATTATATTTATTAGTATTATTAATATTATTATTATTTTGGTGAGATAATAATATTATTACTATTATTATTATTATTATTATTATTTTGGTGAGATAATAATAATAATATTATTATTATTATTATTATTATTATTATTATTATTATTATTATTATTAATAGTATTATTATGATTAGTATTATTAATATTAGTAATATTATATTAGTATTATTAATATTAATATTATTATTATTAATACTATTTTATTATTAGTATTAATATAATTGTTATTATTATCATTAGTATTATTATTATTATAATTATAATTATTGTTGGGTGTATTACTATTATTATTATTATGTTGAATATTACTATAATATTACAATAGTATTATATTATTATTATTATTATTATTATTATTATAATTATTATAATTATTATAATTATTATTATTATAATTATTATTGGGAATATTAGTGGTTGGAATAAGTAAAATAAGAAGTGGAAGGGTTATGGGGAAGTTAGAATGGAAATATGAAAAGGCACGATAGAAACCGTGAGAAGGGAAATTGGGAGAATAGAGAAGAGCGAAGAACAAAGAGAAAGGGAAAAGGCTAGGGATGAAGAATCTTGGAGGAATTTATCACCGATCAGAATAATTATCCAGGTAAGGGGGGAGAAACTTGATTGGGATGGTATATATACATGTATAGGGTAGAGGGGATTCCTTAACCCCGTAGGAAAATGTCGATCTATGAAGTTTTATATTGGCATGCTTGTTATTGTTGTTGCTAATGATAAATTGATGCTTGATATTGATGAATTGTTGATTGGTATTGGTGAATTTGGTATATATATATATTATGGTGATATTAGTGAGATTATATGTTGTTACTGCAGTGTTGATAGTAACTATGAAAAGAGTTTTGGTGAGATTTTGTGTTGTTATTGTAGCGTTGGTAATGACCATGATTATAAACTTGGGAAAATTATGTGTTGTTCCCTGTGATGTTGTTAGTGACTCTGGTTAGGACCTTGGTGAGATTCAGAGTAACTCTGAAGTGTAGGTAATGTACTGTAATGTTGGTTCTAGAGTAGGAAGTATATGATAATTGGTAAGTATAATGGTGTGTTTGTGTTTGATGATAACTAGTAATTGATAGCGATGGAGTATAGGTCAATGTTGATGAATTGTTGTTTTTGGTTAATTTGGCGTATAGGCTGGGTTTAAGGTTTTTAGGGAGATTCTGTGTGACCTTTTAAGGCATCGGTAGAATGTTTAAGCGATGACTTTGGGAATAAGATTTAGGAACCGATTTAGTTACGGTAATGTACAAGGTTGGTACTAGAGTAGGCTGAGAATTTGAGTTGAGATGATAAGTTTGATTTGGCCTAGAATAGTACTGCAGAACTGCGGGGAAGTTGGTGAATCGCAGCATTCGCCTGGCGAGTGTTGGCGAAGCTTTGCCTAGCGAATGCCAGCGAGCGTAACAGAACCAGAATGTGACTTTGGTGATGTTTGGACTTGAGCATTGGTCCGGGGTGATCTTTCTGGCCTTGATGCATTGTAAGGATGATGAGTGTGGGATCTAACCTGTGTACTGGGTGATAGTACTCATTTACCTTAATATTGTTGGTGGACAATTAGTTAACGTATATGTATGTAGTGATCAGTAGGATCGTGTGTTCCCGGGTGTTGGGATGTGGTTATATATGGTGTTATAGTAAGAATTTGTTTACTATCTGATTGATTTTTATGGTGTTGGTGTAATATATCTACACATATATGCATTGATGTATGATGATATGATCAGGAGGATCGTGTGCACTTAGTGTGCCTAAATATGATAGTTATGCATTGGTGTGTGCATATCATGGTGTTTTGGTGGGATGAATCATGTCTCAGGAGGAGCGTAAGTGATTCATCCGTACTCCTTTGTGGAGATTGGTGGGGGATAGATCATGTCTCAGGAGGAGCGTATGTGATCTATCCAGGTTCGATTGAATGAACCAATGAGTCGGTACCGCATGCATGGTGTTGAGTTGCATATTTGCATTATAATATGTTATATTGTAATTTGAACAGTAGGTTCGTTATATGGAGTTGTTGGGGTGAATATTGGTGTGTTGGTGTGTTTTACTACCTTGTTTACATGTATTACATTACCAATATATTTTTGATCATGTTTTCTCACCCCTTGGTTGTTGTTGTGTCTGTGCTTCTCCGGAAGTATAGATAATCCAGGTACTTAGATAGCTTGGATGGTGGTGTGCCAGTCGAGTCTAGGTTGCTCTGATACGTAACACGGGATATGGGTGTTTTAATTGTTTTATGTCAAACTTGTTGTAATCCTGTGACGTATCACTTTTTTTGTGAATTATAATAATAAAGATTTTATGAAATTTGGCGGATGGCCGAGAATGTTGGAATAATGTTTTCCGCTGTATTATTTTTGAGAATAATTAATAAAGTATTTTTTATAAAAATTTGGTGATGTGATATCCCACTATTTTGGTAAAAACTCTGATGTTTATTTTTAATGTTTATATTTTATTTAATTTGGGAAGTGGGGTGTTACAATTGGTATCAGAGCAGGTCGGTCCGTCCGGCCAATGTTGTCTAGTGTTGTTGTTCCCTGGTATGCGACATGTGCGTAAAAACACTGTCGATACATGTTGTTGGTTAAGTTTGTCGGTAGAAGTGGAATGATTCCAGTGGGGGAGAAGTTGTATTTCTCCGGAAAGCTACAATTTGGTGGCTTATGGTGTTGAGGAATGATATAATAGTTGGTAAAGATGGTTTGTACCCCATCATGATTTCGGCTGTCTATTAACAAATTGAGGAACTGATCACCCTTAATCTGTTGTTAATACTGGACGAGATTGTGTTGGATGGGATAGACGCGTCTTGCAAGCTTGGGTGGCGTGAGCAGTGAATAGTCTTGAGTTAAGCTAAGTGCTTAAGGGATTATTTTGAGGAATTTGGCGTAAGACGGTGTTGAAGTGTCTATTTTAACTGAAACTTGGAATGAGAAGGAAAGTGAGAAAAATTGGGATTTGTCAATTATTTGCGATTGCCGGAGGTTTCCGGATGAGGTAGGTGATTTACTATCGGAGTGTGAAGTAAAGCTCACACGTTGACTTTGTTGTTGGAACGAGTCCGATATTAGTGACTCCATATGGTGTGTTTTCGTTGGGATTAGAGAAGTTGAAAAGTCAACTTGAAGACCTTCTAGGAGAGAGGTTCTTTTGTTTGAGTGTGCTACCGTAATGTGCACCAATTTTGTTGGTTAGACAGATAGAAGGTTTTGTGAAGCTTTGGGTGAACTATAGATAAGTGAACAGGGTGACTATCAAGGATAGGTGTTCGCTTCCAAGAGTTAATGATTTGATGGAACAATTGATCGAGGGATGTGAGTCCCTTGGTCATGTGATCTCGAGTAGAGTTCTTGTGGTGGATGGGACGAAGGTCAAAAGTTCTATCGTATCAGGAGGCTCAAAGATCTGCTGTTGAGATTGGAAGTAATTGAGTTTTAAATTATTCATAGATTTAAAATGTGTTGGATGACTTCCTAAGTATAAAATTGTTGTTGTACGTTAAATTCCGAGATCGCAGCTTTTTACGGAATCGAAATCGGACACTCGGAAGTCGGGTAACGGTCGAAAAGAGGATTTTGGGACTGTCATGTTCGCCTGGCGAGCATACTGGCGAACGTCCATATTCGCTGCGGTGTTCGCCTGGCGAAGGGGTCCTGGGCAGAAAATGTTATTCTGGTGTTTTTGCCTTAACGGGAGAACCGTAACTCGGAATGACGCGCGGTTCGAAGCGTTGGAAAGCTATTCAAATTATCTATGAGATGGTGAAGTATTTACATAGATTTAAGCTATTTATTGATGAAGTGTGTTTGAATGTTGTGGTAAGGACGGGCGGTATGGTATGTGTTCCCGCTATAACTCACAACTTGTTTGTCCACTTAGCATGGGATCTTCTTTAATTATTTATATAAGGCAATGGTTGTGTTAATAAATGATATTTTAAGGTATTCGAAGAGTATAGAGGATTATGTTGAGCATAAGGAACTGGAGTTATCAGTGTTGGAAAAAGAGAGGTGATATACTTCCGTAAGGAAAGTTCTGCCGAATCCGATAGAACTAATTGTGGTGTTTGTGATGCTTGTTGATATAATTAGGGGATTTGCTAAAGACAACTTCAGCGAGTTTCAATTATGCAAAAGGCAACTTGAAGTGTATAAGAGAAATCATCTGACCAGTGATTTAGAGTTGGTTACTATTGTGATTGTACCGGAGTCGGAGTCTTCAAAAGTTCAGACTGAGATCGGAGATGTTTGGTTATCTTAAGAGTTTAAGGTGTTTGTTTAATTTGAATAAGACGAATATGAGGCATAGGAAATAATTGGGACTTCGAAAAGAGTACGACTTCGAGTTGAATTACCATTCGGGTAAAGCGGACATGGTAGATGATGCAGTGAGTTAGAAATATTTGCATATACCGAAGATGATGGTGAAAAGAGTTAGAACTAATTGAGCAATTTCATAATATGAGTTTTGTGAGTAAGGAGACTTCTTATGGAGTTAAGCTTTTATTATTAAGATCTGACTAGTGATATCCTTGAGCAGAATCGAGAAAGTCAGAAACCTGGGTTGAGTAGTGAATTAGTTGAAATTGATAAATTAGAGTCGAAGAGTGGATTGTCGGGTTTGTGGAAATAGTACCATGATGTGTTATGATAGGGTATGTGTACCAGATGTTGTTGAGGGGAGTAGGAGTACTCGTGAAGAAATACATTGAGGTAGATGGAGTATCCATCCCGGTGCTATGAAGAAGTAACCGAATTTGAGTAGATTGTTTTGGAGACCATGGATAAGGGGAGGAGTAGTTGAGGTGGAATATGCTGGTTAGAATTGTAGGAATTCGAAGAGTGAACATCAGAGACTGTTGAGTCTGATGCAGTCGTTAAATGTTCCAGAGTGGAAATCAGGTAGTATTTTCACGAAATTGGTGTTGAGATTTCCAAAGAATTTGTAAAGACATAATTTTAATTTGAATTGTTAGGAGTGGATTAACTATTCCGTGTTGAGGATATACGAGATGCATATTGAGAAAGTGGTGAAGTTGGATGAGATACTGACGAATATTGTGTCAGATGGAAATTTGAGGTTTATATTGAGATTTTGGAGGGGCTTACAGGAAGCTTCGGGTACTAAGTTGAAGCTGAGTTCGACCTACCATCCGCAAACTGATGGTCAGTCAGAGAGGACTATTGAGTCTGTAGAGAATTGGTGAGAGCTTGGGTGTCGGATCAAGGTGGAGCGTGGGATGATTAATTATCGTTGATTGAGTTACCTATAATAACGGTTACCATCCTAGTGTCGGAATGGCACTATATGTGGCTTGGTGAGATAGGGAGTGTAAGACTCTCCTGTGTTGAAATAAATCGAGTGAGAGTGTTGTACTCAGACTTGAAAATTATGCTTGAGATGGCTTGAGAAGATCGAGAGGATCCGAGGCAATATGTGTTTTGAGAGTCACGCTGGTGACTGGTGTTGGTCGAGCTTCAAAATCTCAGAAGTTCGCACCGTGTTCTGTAGTTGTATCAGAGTGGCGCAGCGGAGGCATGGGAGGAGTAACATGTTAGACTGTTTTTCCGTTGTCGCTGTGAATTGGCATGATATGTTTCATGTGTCTTAGTCGAGAAAGTACATTGAACCAGGTGGATGATGTACAAGTGAAAAATATTCCGATTGTTGAGGCATTGCTAGTTCGTTTTGGCGAGCGAGGAACAACTCCGAAGGGAGGAGATATCTTTGGTGAAAGTAGTATGGGGAGGTGCTGCAGAAGGCAGTGTGACCTGAGAATTGGAATAAAGGATGCGGGGAGCGTATCCGGAATTATATTCATCAGGTAATTTTCGAGGACGAAAATAATTAAAGTGGGAGAGAGTTGTGACACCCATTTTAATTATTTAGTCATCTTATTATTATTTTAAATATTATATGTTGATGTGCCCTTTGGTAGGGTGTATTTGATGATGTTTGGTAGGTGTCCCTGAGATGGGAGGATCATTGGTGGTAATTTGGTGAGTTTATAATAATATAAGAAATAATAGTAATATTGGTGGTGGTATTATTATTATTATTATTATTATTATTATTATTATTATTATTATTATTATTATTATTATTATTATTATTATTATTATATTTATGATTATTATTAATATTTGTAGTAATATTATTAATATGGAGAATATAATATTATTATTAATATAGTTATTATATTATTATGATTTTTGGTGTGAATATGATAATATAATGAATAATAGTAATATTGGTGGGGGTATTATTATTATTATTATATATTATTATATTTATTAGTATTATTAATATTATTATTATTTTGGTGAGATAATAATATTATTACTATTATTATTATTATTATTATTTTGGTGAGATAATAATAATATTATTATTATTATTATTATTATTAATAGTATTATTATGATTAGTATTATTAATATTAGTAATATTATATTAGTATTATTAATATTAAGATTATTATTATTAATATTATTTTATTATTAGTATTAATATAATTGTTATTATCATCATTAGTATTATTATTATTATAATTATAATTATTGTTGGGTGTATTACTATTATTATTATTATGTTGAATATTACTATAATATTACAATAGTATTATATTATTATTATTATTATTATTATTATTATTATTATTATTATTATTATTATTATTATAATTATTATAATTATAATTATTATTGGGAATATTAGTGGTTGGAATAAGTAAAATAAGAAGTGGAAGAGTTATGGGGAAGTTAGAATGGAAATATGAAAAGGCACGATAGAAACCGTGAGAAGGGAAATTGGGAGAATAGAGAAGAGCGAAGAACAAAGAGAAAGGGAAAAGGCTAGGGATGAAGAATCTTGGAGGAATTTATCACCGATCAGAATAATTATCCAGGTAAGGGGGGAGAAACTTGATTGGGATGGTATATATACATGTATAGGGTAGAGGGGATTCCTTAACCCCGTAGGAAAATGTCGATCTATGAAGTTTTATATTGGCATGCTTGTTATTGTTGTTGCTAATGATAAATTGATGCTTGATATTGATGAATTGTTGATTGGTATTGGTGAATTTGGTATATATATATATATATATATATATATATATATATATATATATATATATATATATATATTATGGTGATATTAGTGAGATTATATGTTGTTACTGCAGTGTTGATAGTAACTATGAATAGAGTTTTGGTGAGATTTTGTGTTGTTATTGTAGCGTTGGTAATGACCATGATTATAAACTTGGGAAAATTATGTGTTGTTCCCTGTGATGTTGTTAGTGACTCTGGTTAGGACCTTGGTGAGATTCAGAGTAACTCTGAAGTGTAGGTAATGTACTGTAATGTTGGTTCTAGAGTAGGAAGTATATGATAATTGGTAAGTATAATGGTGTATTTGTGTTTGATGATAACTAGTAATTGATAGCGATGGAGTATAGGTTAATGTTGATGAATTGTTGTTTTTGGTTAATTTGGCGTATAGGCCGGGTTTAAAGTTTTTAGGGAGATTCTGTGTGACCTTTTAAGGCATCGGTAGAATGTTTAAGCGATGACTTTGGGAATAAGATTTAGGAACCGATTTAGTTACGGTAATGTACAAGGTTGGTACTAGAGTAGGCTGAGAATTTGAGTTGAGATGATAAGTTTGATTTGGCCTAGAATAGTACTGCAGAACTGCGGGGAAGTTGGTGAATCGCAGCATTCGCCTGGCGAGTGTTGGCGAAGCTTCGCCTAGCGAATGCCAGTGAGCGTAACAGAACCAGAATGTGACTTTGGTGATGTTTGGCCTTGAGCATTGGTCTGGGGTGATCTTTCTGGCCTTGATGCATTGTAAGGATGATGAGTGTGGGATCTAACCTGTGTACTGGGTGATAGTACTCATTTCCCTTAATATTGTTGGTGGACAATTAGTTAACGTATATGTATGTAGTGATCAGTAGGATCGTGTGTTCCCGGGTGTTGGGATGTGGTTATATATGGTGTTATAGTAAGAATTTGTTTACTATCTGATTGATTTATATGGTGTTGGTGTAATATATCTACACATATATGCATTGATGTATGATGATATGATCAGGAGGATCGTGTGCACTTAGTGTGCCTAAATATGATAGTTATGCATTGGTGTGTGCATATCATGGTGTTTTGGTGGGATGAATCATGTCTCAGGAGGAGCGTAAGTGATTCATCCGTACTCCTTTGTGGAGAATGGTGGGGGATAGATCATGTCTCAGGAGGAGCGTAAGTGATCTATCCAGGTTCGATTGAATGAACCAATGAGTCGGTACCGCATGCATGGTGTTGAGTTGCATATTTGCATTATAATATGTTATATTGTAATTTGAACAGTAGGTTCGTTATATGGAGTTGTTGGGGTGAATATTGGTGTGTTGGTGTGTTTTACTACCTTGTTTACATGTATTACATTACCAATATATTTTTGATCATGTTTTCTCACCCCTTGGTTGTTGTTGTGTCTGTGCTTCTCCGGAAGTACAGATAATCCAGGTACTTAGATAGCTTGGATGGTGGTGTGCCAGTCGAGTCTAGGATGCTCTGATACGTAACACGGGATATGGGTGTTTTAATTGTTTTATGTCAAACTTGTTGTAATCCTGTGACGTATCACTTTTTTTTTGAATTATAATAATAAAGACTTTATGAAATTTGGCAGATGGCGGAGAATGTTGGAATAATGTTTTCCGCTGTATTATTTTTGAGAATAATTAATAAAGTATTTTTTTATAAAAATTTGGTGATGTGATATCCCACTATTTTGGTGAAAACTCTGATGTTTATTTTTAATGTTTATATTTTATTTAATTTGGGAAGTGGGGTGTTACATCTCCAACACAAGATCCATATATGAAAAATGACAGAAATAAATAAACGTTAAAACGAAGTATTTAAGAGAACAATCAAAGAAATAAAATTGGTGCATAATAGTCTGCGACCTAGATCTCTTGCAAGCGTCTCCAATAAAGGTCGAGGTGGATTTTAGCCAACAATAACAACAAGAAAGAATAACAATTACAAGCACAAAAATAATCAACAACAAGCATAACAACAACAAACAGAACAACAATAACATCAACAACTAGCACAACAACAACAAGCATAAAAATAGACAACAATCTCAACAACCAATAACAAGCATAACAACAACAATAAAATGCAACAATAACAAGCACAACAACAACAACAAACAACAACAAAAACAACAAATATATAAGATTTGTCTATTGAAAATCATATTAAAGATTAGACTAAACCTAACCTTTTCAATAGTGCATACACATCTACGACGTAGGTCTCCAACAAGCTTCTCCGATACAAGATCCATACATGAAAAACTACAATAAAACATCAAAGTTAAAACGAATTATTTAAGAGAACAATCGAAATAATAACAATGGTGCATAATAGTCTGCGACCTACATCTCTTGTAAGTGTCTCCAATAAAGGTCGAGGTGTATTTTAGGCAACAACAACAACAACAATTCCAAGCACAAAAATAATCAACAACAAGCACAACAACAACTAAAAGAACAACAATAACATCAAAAACTAGCACAACAACAACAAGCACAAAAATACACAACAATCACAACAACCAATAACAAGCACAACAACAACAATAAAATGCAATAATAACAAGCACAACAACAACAACAAACAAACAACAACAATAAAAACAAACAATATATAAGATTTGTCTATTAAAAATCATATTAAAGATTAGACTAAACCTAACCTTTTCAACAGTGCATACCAATCTACGACGAAGGTCTCAGACAAGCTTCTCCAATACAAGATCCATACATGAAAAATTACAATATAACATCACAGTTAAAACGAATTATTTAAGGGAACAATCAAAATAATAGCAATGGTGCATCAATTAAAGTATTAACAATGGTGCATACCAGTCCGCGACGTAGGCCCTAACAAGCCTCTCCAATACAAGATCCATATATGAAAAATTACAAGGTTACTTAAAATTTAAAACGAATTATTTAAGTGAACAATCGAAGTAATAACAATGGTTCATCAATGGAAGTAAAAACAATGGTGCATACCAGTCTGCGACCGGGGTCCCTTGCAAGCCTTCAACACAAGATCCATATATGAAAAATGACAAAAATACACAAAAGTTAAAATGAAGTATTTAAGAGAACAATCAAAGAAATACATAAAGGTCGAGGTAGATTTTAGGCAACAACAACAACAACCACAAAAATAGACAATAATCACAACAACAAATAACAAGCACAACAACAACAACAAAAACAATTAAATGCAACAATAACAAACACAACAACAACAAACAACAAGAACAACAAAAACCACAAATATATAAGATTTGTCTATTAAAGATCATATTAAACATTAGACTAAGACTGACCTTTTCAATAGTGCATACCAGTCTGCGTCGTAAGTCTCCTACAAGCCTCTCCAATACTGATCCCTACATGAAAAATTACAACATAGCCTCAAAGTTAAAATAAATTATTTAAGAGAACGATCGAAGTAATAATAAAGGTGCATCAATTAAAGTATTAGAAATGGTGCATACCAGTGTGCGACGTAGGTCCCTAACAAGTCTCTCCAATAAAAGATCCATATATGAAAAATTACAACGTTACTTAAAAGTTAAAACGAATTATTTAAGAGAACAATCAAAGAAATAAAATTGGTGCATAATAGTCTGCGACCTAGGTCTGTTGCAAGCGTCTCCAACAATGGTCGAGGTGGATTTTAAGCAACAACAACAACAAAACCACAAAAGTGCAACAATAACAAGCACAACAACAACAAACAACAACAATGACATAAACAACAAATATATACTTTTGTCTATTAAAAATCATATTAAATATTAGACTAAGCCTTTCCTTTTCAATAGTGCATACCAGTTTGCGACGTAGGTCTCCGACAAGCTTCTCCAATTTAAGATCCATACATGAAAAATTACAATATAACATCAAACTTAAAACAAATTGTTTAAGAGAATAATCGAAATAATTAATATGGTGCATCAATTAAAGTATTAACAATGGTGTGTATCAGTCTGCAATAAAAGATCCATATATGAAAAATTACAAGGCAACTTAAAAGTTAAATCAAATTATTTAAGTGAACAATCCAATTAATAACAATGGTTCATCAATGGAAGTAAAAACAATGGTGCATACCTGTCTGTGACGGGGGTCCCTTACAAGCCTCTCCAACACAAGATCCATATATGAAAAATGACAAAAATACATAAAAGTTAGAACGAAGTATTTAAGAGAACCATCAAAGAAATAAAATTGGTGCAAATAAGTCTGCGACCTAGATCTCTTGCCAGCGTCTCCAATAAAGGTCGAGGTAGATTTTAGGCAACAACAACCACAAAAATAGACAACAATCACAACAACAAATAACAAGCACAACAACAACAACCACAATAAAATGCAACAATAACAAACACAGCAACAACAAACAACAACAACAACAAAAACAACAAATATATAAGATTTGTCTATTAAAAATCATATTAAACACTAGACTAAGCCTGACCTTTTCAATAGTGCATACCAGTCTGCGTCGTAGGTCTCCTACAAGCCTCTCCAATAAAGATCCTTACATGAAAAATTACAACATAAGATCAAAGTTAAAACGAATTATTTAAGAGAACAATCAAAATAATAACAATGGTGCATCAATTAAAGTATTAACAATGTTGCATACTAGTCTGCGACGTAGGCCCTAACAAGCCTCTCCAATACAAGATCCATATATGAAAAATTACAAGGTTACTTAAAAGCTAAAACGAATTATTTAAGTGAACAATCGAAGTAATAACAATGGTTCATCGATGGAAGTAAAAAAAATGGTGCATACCAGTCTGCGACCGGGGTCCCTTGCAAGCCTCCAACACAAGATCCATATATGAAAAATGACAAATACATAAAAGTTAAAACGAAGTATTTAAGAGAACAATCAAAGAAATAAATTTGAGGCATAATAGTCTGCAACCTAGATCTCTTGCAAGCGTCTCCAATAAAGGTCGAGGTAGATTTTAGGCAACAACAACAAGCAACAAGAAACAACAAGAACCACAAAAATAGACAATAATCACAACAACAAATAACAAGCACAACAACAACAACAATAAAATGCAACAATAAAAAACACAACAACAACAACAACAAACAACAATAACAACAACAACAAAAACAACAAATATATAAGATTTGTCTATTAAAAATCATATTAAACATTAGACTATTAAAAGTTAAAACAAATTATTTAAGTGAACAATCCAATTAATAACAATGGTTCATCAATGGAAGTAAAACCAATGGTGCATACCAGTCTGTGACGGGGGTCCCTTGGAAGCCTCTCCAACACAAAATTCATATATGAAAAATGACAAAAATACATAAAAGTTAAAAATAAGTATTTAAGAGAACAATCAAAGAAATAAAATTGGTGCATAATAGTCTGCGACCTAGGAATCTTGCAAGCGTCTCCAATAAAGGTCGGGGTGGATATTAGGCAACAACAACAATAATTACAAGCACAAAAATAATCAACAACAAGCACAAAAACAACAAAAAAAATACCAATAACAACAACAACTAGCACAACAACAACAAGCACAAAAATAGACAACAATCACAACAACTAATAACAAGCACAACAACAACAACAACAACAACAATAAAATGCAACAATAACAAGCACAACAACAACAAAGAACAACAACAAAAACAACAAATATATATGATTTGTCTATTAAAATGTCATGTTAAAGATTAGACTAAACCTAACCTTTTCAATAGTGCATACCAATCTATGATGTAGGTCTCAAACAAGCTTCTCCAATACAAGATCCATACATGAAAAATTACAATATAACATCAAAGTTAAAACGAATTGTTTAAGAGAACAATCGAAATAATAATAATGGTACATCAATTAAAGTATTAACAGTGGTGCATACCAGTCTGCGACGTAGGTCCCTTACAAGCCTGTCAAATACAATATCCATATATGAAAAATTACAAGGCTACTTAAAAGTTAAAACAAATTATTTAAGTGAACAATCGAAGTATTAACAATGGTTCATCAATGGAAGTAAAAACAATGGTGCATACCAGTCTGCGACGGGGGTCTCTTGCAAGCCTCTTCAACACAAGATCCATATAAGAAAAATGACAAAAATACATAAAAGTTAGCACAAAGTATTTAAGAGAACCATCAAAGAAATAAAATTGGTGCAAATAAGTCTGCGACCTAGATCTCTTGCAAGCGTCTCCAATAAAGGTCGAGGTAGATTTTAGGCAACAACAACAACAACCAGAAAAATAGAAAACAATCACAACAATAAATAACAAGCACAACAAGAACAACAACAACAACAATAAAATGCAACAATAACAAACACAGCAACAACAAACAACAACAACAACAAAAACAACAAATATATAAGATGTGTCTATTAAAAATCATATTAAACACTAGACTAAGCCTGACCCTTTCAATAGTGCATACCAGTCTGCGTCGTAGGTCTCCTACAAGCCTCTCCAATAAAGATCCTTACATGAAAAATTACAACATAACATCAAAGTTAAAACGAATTATTTAAGAGAACAGTCAAAATAATAACAATGGTGCATCAATTAAAGTATTAACAATGTTGCATACTAGTCTGCGACGTAGGCCCTAACAAGCCTCTCCAATACAAGATCCATATATGAAAAATTACAAGGTTACTTAAAAGCTAAAACGAATTATTTAAGTGAACAATCGAAGTAATAACAATGGTTCAATGATGGAAGTAATAAAAATGGTGCATACCAGTCTGCGACCGGGGTCCCTTGCAAGCCTCCAACACAAGATCCATGTATGAAAAATGACAAAAATACATAAAAGTTAAAACGAAGTATTTAAGAGAACCATCAAAGAAATAAAATTGGTGCAAATAATTCTGCGACCTAGATCTCTTGCAAGCGTCTCCAATAAAGGTCGAGGTAGATTTTAGGCAACAACAACAAGCAACAAGAAACAACAAGAACCACAAAAATAGACAATAATCACAATAACAAATAACAAGCACAACAACAACAACAACAATAAAATGCAACAATAACAAACACAACAACAACAAACAACAATAACAAAAACAACAAAAACAACAAATATATAAGATTTGTCTATTAAAAATCATATTAAACATTAGACTATTAAAAGTTAAAACAAATTATTTAAGTGCACAATCCAATTAATAACAATGGTTCATCAATGGAAGTAAAACCAATGGTGCATACCAGTCTTTGACGGGGGTCCCTTGGATGTCTCTCCAACACAAAATCCATATATAAAAAATGACAAAAATACATAAAAGTTAAAAATAAGTATTTAAGAGAACAATCAAAGAAATAAAATTGGTGCATAATAGTCTGCGACCTAGGAATCTTGCAAGCGTCTCCAATAAAGGTCGGGGTGGATAATAGGCAACAACAACAATAATTACAAGCACAAAAATAATCAACAACAAGCACAAAAACAACAAAAAAAACACCAATAACAACAACAACTTGCACAACAACAACAAGCACAAAAATAGACAACAATCACAACAACTAATAACAAGCAAAACAACAACAACAACAATAAAATGCAACAATAACAAGCACAACAACAACAAAGAACAACAAATATATATGATTTGTCTATTAAAATGTCATGTTAAAGATTAGACTAAACCTAACCTTTTCAATAGTGCATACCAATCTATGATGTAGGTCTCAAACAAGCTTCTCCAATACAAGATCCATACATGAAAAATTACAATATAACATCAAAGTTAAAACGAATTGTTTAAGAGAACAATCGAAATAATAATAATGGTACATCAATTAAAGTATTAACAGTGGTGCATACCAGCCTGCGACGTAGGTCCCTAACAAGCCTATCAAATACAATATCCATATATGAAAAATTACAAGGCTACTTAAAAGTTAAAACAAATTATTTAAGTGAACAATTGAAGTATTAACAATGGTTCATCAATGGAAGTAAAAACAATGGTGCATACCAGTCTGCGACGGGGGTCTCTTGCAAGCCTCTCCAACACAAGATCCATATATGAAAAAAGACAAAAATACATAAAAGTTAGAACGAAGTATTTAAGAGAACCATCAAAGAAATTAAATTGGTGCAAATAAGTCTGCGACCTAGATCTCTTGCAAGTGTCTCCAATAAAGGTCGAGGTAGATTTTAGGCAACAACAACAATAACAACCAGAAAAATAGACAACAATCACAACAACAAATAACAAGCACAACAACAACAACAACAACAATAAAATGCAACAATAACAAACACAGCAACAACAAACAACAACAACAAAAACAACAAATATATAAGATTTGTCTATTAAAAATCATATTAAACACTAGACTAAGCCTGACCTTTTCAATAGTGCATACCAGTATGCGTCGTAGGTCTCCTACAAGCCTCTCCAATAAAGATCCTTACATGAAAAATTACAACATAACATCAAAGTTAAAACGAATTATTTAAGAGAACAATCAAAATAATAACAATGGTGCATCAATTAAAGTATTAACAATGTTGCATACTAGTCTGCGACGTAGGCCCTAACAAGCCTCTCCAATACAAGATCCATATATGAAAAATTACAAGGTTACTTAAAAGCTAAAACGAATTATTTAAGTGAACAATCGAAGTAATAACAATGGTTCAATGATGGAAGTAATAAAAATGGTGCATACCAGTCTGCGACCGGGGTCCCTTGCAAGCCTCCAACACAAGATCCATGTATGAAAAATGACAAAAATACATAAAAGTTAAAACGAAGTATTTAAGAGAACCATCAAAGAAATAAAATTGGTGCAAATAATTCTGCGACCTAGATCTCTTGCAAGCGTCTCCAATAAAGGTCGAGGTAGATTTTAGGCAACAACAACAAGCAACAAGAAACAACAAGAACCACAAAAATAGACAATAATCACAATAACAAATAACAAGCACAACAACAACAACAACAATAAAATGCAACAATAACAAACACAACAACAACAAACAACAATAACAAAAACAACAAAAACAACAAATATATAAGATTTGTCTATTAAAAATCATATTAAACATTAGACTATTAAAAGTTAAAACAAATTATTTAAGTGCACAATCCAATTAATAACAATGGTTCATCAATGGAAGTAAAACCAATGGTGCATACCAGTCTTTGACGGGGGTCCCTTGGATGTCTCTCCAACACAAAATCCATATATAAAAAATGACAAAAATACATAAAAGTTAAAAATAAGTATTTAAGAGAACAATCAAAGAAATAAAATTGGTGCATAATAGTCTGCGACCTAGGAATCTTGCAAGCGTCTCCAATAAAGGTCGGGGTGGATAATAGGCAACAACAACAATAATTACAAGCACAAAAATAATCAACAACAAGCACAAAAACAACAAAAAAAACACCAATAACAACAACAACTTGCACAACAACAACAAGCACAAAAATAGACAACAATCACAACAACTAATAACAAGCAAAACAACAACAACAACAATAAAATGCAACAATAACAAGCACAACAACAACAAAGAACAACAAATATATATGATTTGTCTATTAAAATGTCATGTTAAAGATTAGACTAAACCTAACCTTTTCAATAGTGCATACCAATCTATGATGTAGGTCTCAAACAAGCTTCTCCAATACAAGATCCATACATGAAAAATTACAATATAACATCAAAGTTAAAACGAATTGTTTAAGAGAACAATCGAAATAATAATAATGGTACATCAATTAAAGTATTAACAGTGGTGCATACCAGCCTGCGACGTAGGTCCCTAACAAGCCTATCAAATACAATATCCATATATGAAAAATTACAAGGCTACTTAAAAGTTAAAACAAATTATTTAAGTGAACAATTGAAGTATTAACAATGGTTCATCAATGGAAGTAAAAACAATGGTGCATACCAGTCTGCGACGGGGGTCTCTTGCAAGCCTCTCCAACACAAGATCCATATATGAAAAAAGACAAAAATACATAAAAGTTAGAACGAAGTATTTAAGAGAACCATCAAAGAAATTAAATTGGTGCAAATAAGTCTGCGACCTAGATCTCTTGCAAGTGTCTCCAATAAAGGTCGAGGTAGATTTTAGGCAACAACAACAATAACAACCAGAAAAATAGACAACAATCACAACAACAAATAACAAGCACAACAACAACAACAACAACAATAAAATGCAACAATAACAAACACAACAACAACAAACAACAACAACAAAAACAACAAATATATAAGATTTGTCTATTAAAAATCATATTAAACACTAGACTAAGCCTGACCTTTTCAATAGTGCATACCAATATGCGTCGTAGGTCTCCTACAAGCCTCTCCAATAAAGATCCTTACATGAAAAATTACAACTTAACATCAAAGTTAAAATGAATTATTTAAGAGAACAATCAAAATAATAACAATGGTGCATCAATTAAAGTATTAACAATGTTGCATACTAGTCTGCGACGTAGGCCCTAACAAGCCTCTCCAATACAAGATCCATATATGAAAAATTACAAGGTTACTTAAAAGCTAAAACGAATTATTTAAGTGAACAATCGAAGTAATAACAATGGTTCAATGATGGATGTAAAAAAAATGGTGCATACCAGTCTGCGACCGGGGTCCCTTGCAAGCCTCCAACACAAGATCCATATATGAAAAATGACAAAAATACATAAAAGTTAAAACGAAGTATTTAAGAGAACAATCAAGGAAATAAATTTGGGGCATAATAGTCTGCGACCTAGATCTCTTGCAAGCGTCTCCAATAAAGGTCGAGGTAGATTTTAGGCAACAACAACAAGCAACAAGAAACAACAAGAACCACAAAAATAGACAATAATCACAACAACAAATAACAAGCACAACAACAACAACAATAAAATGCAACAATAACAAATACAACAACAACAAACAACAATAACAACAACAACAAAAACAACAAATATATAAGATTTGTCTATTAAAAATCATATTAAACATTAGACTATTAAAAGTTAAAACAAATTATTTAAGTGAACAATCCAATTAATAACAATGGTTCATCGATGGAAGTAAAACCAATGGTGCATACCAGTCTGTGACGGGGGTCCCTTGGAAGCCTCTCCAACACAAAATCCATATATGAAAAATGACAAAAAATACATAAAAGTTAAAAATAAGTATTTAAGAGAACAATCAAAGAAATAAAATTGGTGCATAATAGTCTGCGACCTAGGAATCTTGCAAGCGTCTCCAATAAAGGTCGGGGTGGATATTAGACAACAACAACAATAATTACAAGCACAAAAATAATCAATAACAAGCACAAAGACAACAAAAAAAAAACACCAATAACAACAACAACTAGCACAACAACAACAAGCACAAAAATAGACAACAATCACAACAACTAATAACAAGCACAACAACAACAACAACAACAATAAAATGCAACAATAACAAGCACAACAACAACAAAGAACAACAACAAAAACAACAAATATATATGATTTGTCTATTAAAATGTCATGTTAAAGATTAGACTAAACCTAAACTTTTCAATAGTGCATACCAATCTATGATGTAGGTCTCAAACAAGCTTCTCCAACACAAGATCCATACATGAAAAATTACAATATAACATCAAAGTTAAAACGAATTGTTTAAGAGACCAATCGAAATAATAATAATGGTACATCAATTAAAGTATTAACAATGGTGCATACTAGTCTGCGACGTAGGTCCCTAACAAGCCTGTCAAATACAATATCCATATATGAAAAATTTTAAGGCTACTTAAAAGTTAAAACAAATTATTTAAGTGAACAATTGAAGTATTAATAATGGTTCATCAATGGAAGTAAAAACAATGGTGCATACCAGTCTGCGACGGGGGTCTCTTGCAAGCCTCTCCAACACAAGATCCATATATGAAAAATGACAAAAATACATAAAAGTTAGAACGAAGTATTTAAGAGAACCATCAAAGAAAAAAAAATTGGTGCAAATAAGTCTGCGACCTAGATCTCTTGCAAGCATCTCCAATAAAGGTCGAGGTAGATTTTAGGCAACAACAACAACAACAACCAAAAAAATAGACAACAATCACAACAACAAATAACAAGCACAACAACAACAACAACAACAACAACAACAACAATAAAATGCAACAATAACAAACACAGCAACAACAAACAACAACAACAACAACAAAAACAACAAATATATAAGATTTGTCTATTAAAAATCATATTAAACACTAGACTAAGCCTGACCTTTTCAATAGTGCATACCAGTCTGCGTCGTAGGTCTCCTACAAGCCTCTCCAATAAAGATCCTTACATGAAAAATTACAACATAACATCAAAGTTAAAACGAATTATTTAAGAGAACAATCAAAATAATAACAATGGTGCATCAATTAAAGTATTAACAATGTTGCATACTAGTATGCAACGTAGGCCCTAACAAGCCTCTCCAATACAAGATCCATATATGAAAAATTACAAGGTTACTTAAAAGCTAAAACGAATTATTTAAGTGAACAATCGAAGTAATAACAATGGTTCAATAATGGAAGTAAAAAAAATGGTGCATACCAGTCTGCGACCGGGGTCCCTTGCAAGCCTCCAACACAAGATCCATATATGAAAAATGACAAAAATACATAAAAGTTAAAACGAAGTATTTAAGAGTGTCGCTACTGCGAAAATCAGCACCGGCATGACAGAAGAGTCACCACCGTGCGTTATTTATCCCAACGGAGGGAAAGGAAACGCTCGAAGTAAACCTCGCAAAAAACGGGAAAGGTATGGTCATCGCAACCAAAACCTGGGTTCGGGAGTCGGTTACGCAAGGGGAAGGTATTAGCACCCCTCACGTCCGTCGTACTCGACGGGATCCACGCTTGGTGTTTATAAGGAAAAGGGTGTGTTTATCTATGTACGCTAGTGGTCAGTCTGAAAAGAACAGAAAAGGACAGGACTCGACAGAACACACGCTGTTTTGGGCCTACGTACTCCCTCGTGCAATGGGAAAGTCAGAGTCAACGTAGTTCGACTACCTACATCTAGACGGGGGGGAAAGGTTGCTCGCCAGGACCTCGCGTCGTGTGCCTACGTACTTCCACATGGCATGGAAGATCAGAGCAAACGTAGTTCGACTACGCACGACACAAGCTGTTCAAGTGTTTTTTATGGGAAAATGCACCTTAACCAAGGGTTTTCACGGTCCAGGAGGACAAAATGTTTTGATGTTTGTTCAAATCTTTTGACGGAAGAAATGAATTCACTTTTGTTTTATCCTTTATTAAGTGTTTTTCTGTTGTTTTGAGAAAGGGAAGAGACACCCTAGAACTATGGTTGAAAAGGGGAATCTACCTAATGTTATCATGCCTGGTTGACCAACCTAATGTCTATCATAACTCCTCCACAGCAGAGAAGTTAGAACTCTTAAGGGATCATGGCAACAGCACTAAACAACAAACAGGAATCGCTGCAAAGTAAAGAAATACTGGAAATATGTATGAATGCGACCAAACAAGCAAGGCACAAAGGCCACACACCATAGAGGCAAGGGAGCTCAGCTCTACCAAATACCAGCAAGCAAAGCCACTCAATAACAATCAAGCAGAAGGAGGACCACCTCAACTTCTCATGCACACAAATCCTACTTCTAAGATGCACCTATCTCAGAAATATCTAGATGAACCCCTAAGTCTAATGCAGCACAGCACCACACAAGTCAAACAACACAAAAAGAAGGCTAGCCAGCCTGGAAAACTCCTATCCAAAAGCATGAAACTACCCCTGAGCAAGACCCTAAACAACCCTACAACAAAACCCTAATCTACCTCTGAGCAGAACCCTATGCAAAACCCTAATCAAATCTCTAAGCAAAGCCCTAAAGCAAAACTCTACACAAATCTCTAAGCAAAGCCCTAAAGCAAAAATCTACACAAGAGAAATCAATCCCAGTCTTCAAGCTTCAAGACAAGCTTACCAAAGAAAGAAAGCTAAGTAGGCAGACTCATAATGCCTTCCTCAGGAAAGTACTAGGAGGCTCCTACTTAGGAATCATATCCCATGCGGCTCAACAACTGTGAACGGTTTACATTCCTCCTCAGGAGAAACTAAACTCACATGAAGGCTCCAACATCATTGGATACTTGAGAAATCCTACATGAACTAAGGGAACTAAGTGAACAGACCCATAGTAACTTCCTCTGGAAAATACTAGGGGGCTTCCACTTAGGAATCATATCCCATGTGGCTCAACAACTGTGAATGGTTTACATTCCTCCTCAGTAGAAACTAAACTCACATGAAGGCTCCAACATCATTGGATACTTGAGAAATCCTACATGAACTAAGGGAACTAAGTGAACAGACCCATAGTACCTTCCTCTGGAAAATACTAGGGGGGCTTCCACTTAGGAATCATATCCCATGTGGCTCAACAACTGTGAACGGTTTACATTCCCCCTCAGGAGAAACTAAACTCACATGAAGTCTCCAACATCATTGGATACTTGAGAAAGAGGTGAGAAGAAAGAATGAAAGACATCCATAGTGCCTTCCTAAGGAAAGTACCATGAATTTCTCTCAGACTTCAGGGTTTCAAACCTCACAGAAAGAGAGCAAGCTCCTAGACTAGGACCTCAATCCATGCATCCTTGCAAGCTCCACCAAGACTTCATCCAGCCTCCATCTTCAAGAAGAAACCACAGGCCCTCAAACCAAGAGAAACTATCTCTAAAGTTCAACCACAGTTGAACTTCAAAGTCAGAAGCCCTCAAGACTTCTCCTATTCTCAAGCTCAAGCAAAAATAACAGAACACCCTATAAAAATATACCAAAAATCTAGGGGAAACCTACATGCCTCTATGATCCCAAGATCAAATCTCAAAGCCTACGTCAACTTCTAAGGCTACTAAACAATCCCTAACATGTGAATGGTCAAGGGTTAACCGGCAAGTTAGGAGGTCTCTACTCTCTAACCCTAAAACAACATCAATCAATTTCTAAAAAATCCACAAAAATCCTATGGGGAGCATGCATCAGTCTAGTACAACATACTAAAAAACTAAAGCAAAATCCATTACCAAATGAAAGAACTAAAATCAACAAGGCAGACACATCACAAACCAATTATTCAATACCAATTAAAATACAAAAATGCAAATAAAAATGAAAATGCATGATCAATTTAATATTTTTGCACTATAAAATTCTAAATTGAATTAGGAACCTATGGAAAAAAGAAGGGAATTAATTGGATACTCCTACTATTTTTTATGAATTTTTCTAACATGAATGAAAACAAAGAAATATTAAAAAAGAAATAAAACAAAAGGGGGGTGCATTAGCAAAACGCCCTAGTTATTTCCAGACTGGGCCCAACTGAGGGGGGTGTGCCTAGCAATTGGGGCAAAGGCCCAGACCGAATCCATAAGAGAAAAAAAAAAGAAACGGAGGGTGCACTGGGAATTTGGAGGGTGCGAATCCAAAAGATATTTGGGGCCTTCAGGCCCAACCCAACACTCGGGCCAAACCCTCCTCCTCTCCAATCTCTTCTCCTTCATGAAACCCTAATTTCAATCCACCTTCTTTCCCACGCGGCCACTATTCACATTCTCCCCAACCTCTCAGCCAAAACCTAACTCTGAACCTCACCATCCCTCCATACTCCAACAACAAAACCTAAACCTAAATTCTACTCAGAGTTAAGCAAACTAACACATTCCCGAAATCAAAACCACCAACAACGAATCAACGATCAACGCACCTGGTGAATGTGGAATACGAGTAGATCTTGAAGCTTCTGGAACTTTAACGAGAAGATCTTGAGTCGTATTGAAGAGAGCTCAAAATCTGGAGATTTGCTGATGAACGCCCTTGAAGGATTCTGACAACGGATGAACCTCTTTGAAGATTTGGTGAACTCATCCGCGATGAACTTCGGAAGAAATGGGCGAAGATTTCTGGAGAGATTGGAGAACGCTGAAGATCCTTGAGAAGAATCACGCAAGAAGAACTGGAATCGGTTGATGAAGTTGAAGATCCTTGAATCTGGAAATTTTCAGTGAAGAACACGAACTTTCTGGAACAAAGATCTGAAGAATATCGAAGGGATCGTTGAAGAACTTTGAGTCTCCACGAGGATCTTCGCAAGGAGGTGGATGAACCGTTGAAGATCTTGAAGCCTGGTGGATTTCTGGAAATCTTTGAGGTTTCTGATGAGCAAGATGAAGATCTGGAGATTGTTCGTGATGAGTTTCTGGAGTTTCTTTGAAGTTTCCGTCAATGGATGAAGTTTCCGGTAATGGATGAAGTTTTCGGGGGACTTGGTTGAGTTTTCCGGTGAGTAGTGGGTGGAGGTAGAAGATGAAGATTGGATGAAACTGGGATTGCTGGGAAATTTGCAGATTCCGGCGAGATTACCGGCTTCCGGTGACCGTTGCAGTGGAGGAGGGTGGTCCGGCGGGTGGCTGCATGGCCGGCGGTGAGGGCTGGTTAGTGGGATGTGCGCTGGCACTGAGGGGTGAGAGGGGTGAGACACGTGTGTTGTGTGTTGGCAGAGAGAGAGAGAGAGATGGTGGGGAACATGGCAGGAGAAGAGGGAGCCAGAGAAGAGGACGCGTGGGTGGTTCTGGGATGGAGTGAGTTATGAGGTGGGGCCTCTTCATTTGCACGCGTGGATGGTTTATATAGTGGACAAGTGGCATTGCGAATCTGGACAAAAAAAAGACAAAACGGACTGAAAAGATGAACTGGGCCTCCAAACCCTGAGCTGGCCCACGAAAAAATCAAAATGGACTGAAATCTAACCCAAAATTCTGAATTAAAAAATGGATTAAACCTAATTAAAAACTAATTAAAGCCTTAAACCTAATTAACTAATTAAAACTACAATTAGATACTAAATGACATTTAACTAATCCAATCCTAATTAAACCTAACAAACTCTAATTAAAAGATTAAAATTCTAATTAAACCTAAAAAGAAGAATTAACTATTAACTCCATACTAATCACTAGACTAATGATAATAGAAAAAAACTCTAATAATTCTCTATTTAAAATTTTATTAACTTTTCTATTAAATCTCTAATAAAACCTATACTATTATATTAATTTCTACTTAAAAAAAATCCTAATAAGAGAAATATTCTATTTATCTAAAAACTTAATATCTAAAAAAGAAATTTATTCTAAAATCTATTAAAACAATTTATAAAATTCTAAAAAAAGATTTAAAGCTATTAAAAAATATTTAAAAAACTATTTAAATTCTAGAAAATCTATAAAACCTATTTAAAATATAAAAAACTATTTAAATCTATAGAAAGGCTATTAAATCCTAAAAAATGCAAACAAAGGCAAATAACCAACATAAAAGAGCGCGCGATCAGATTGAAGCAAACAGTAAACCCCTGGCATCAGAATATCCCCAAAACCACCATGTAAGCTGAAAACACCGAGAAGTGCACAATTTCTCGAAAATGAAACCCTGATTATCTAGACTGGATCTGAAATATCCGGTAGATGAAAACCAAGCTGTAACTCTGATATCCTCTGTCCGTGTACAAATGTCATGCATCTGATATGCGAATACGAATTAAACCACGAACCAGATAGGAGAACCGGTTGGTCAAATTTTAGGGTGCAACAGCTGCCCCTATTCAAGCGGCTTGGACCTGAATGGGTGAAGAGCGCTCAGCCTTCAAACATTCAAAGGTAAATGACGGTTGAATACCAATGAAACCCTGAAATTTGCTAACCGCAAAAATAAATTGCGCACACCACTGCTTGGGGAAAATTAACCAGGGAACTGATTTTCGTTGCCACAGCGACAACTAAGCACCTATCCATCAACCTGTTTATGAAATAATCTGATATTGTCCATAGACCATCCCATTCCGAAGAAGTGAGAATACACTAATCAGTGAGCAAAATTGTTGATCTCTCTTATCAACCTTTCGTATCCTGAAGAAACGAGCAAACGCTTAACCAAGCGAGACAATGCTGATTTCACTTACCAACCTTCCGTTCGTACTTGAACGAGCATCCACTAAACTGCGAGAAAATGTTGATTTCACTTGCCAACCTTCCGTTCGTACCTGAACGAGCATCCACTAAACAGCGAGAAAATGTTGATTTCACTTACCAACCTTCCGTTCGTACCTGAACGAGCATCCACTAAATAGCGAGAAAATGTTGATTTCACTTACCAACCTTCCGTTCGTACCTGAACGAGCATCCACTAACAGCGAGAAAATGTTGATTTCACTTACCAACCTTCCGTTCGTACCTGAACGAGCATCCACTAACAGCGAGAAAATGTTGATTTCACTTGCCAACCTTCCGTTCGTACCTGAACGAGCATCCACTAACAGCGAGAACATGTTGATTTCACTTACCAACCTTCCGTTCGTACCCGAACGAGCATCCCTGCGGGGACACGAGAAACTTAACCAAGCAACTCTGAGAGGATAATTCTGACGACGGCCGTCAAATACCTATTCTGGCAATAGGTATCCTGAAAACACTCCGCTGGGGAATTGGGAACTTAACCAAGCACCTTGACGAGAATAAACTTGTCGGAAAATAAGAGGAATTTAACCAAACAACTCCGTGGCGAATACCCTGCTGGGGACTATGAGGGACTTAACCAAGTAACTCATTGAAGTAACACCCTGCTGGAGAGCACAACTCTGCTGGGGAAACTAACGGGTAACCACCCAAAAATCTGCATTACCATCTTCCAATGCTGACACCACAACACCCTGAGAAAGACTCAGCTGGGGGAAAAAGTGCTTGACCAAGCAAACTCTGCTAGGGGAATATGACATGACGAACACGATCACTGCATGTCTGGCCCCCCATGTAATCCCCATAACAAGATGAACACGATCACTGCATATTCTACGCCACAACCCTCTTGACAGGAGGAAACACGATCACTGCGCGTCCTGTGCCGCGAACAAAACATACAGGACGAATACGATCACTGCGTACTCTACCACAAATCCCACAACATAACGATGACCACGATCACTGCGTGCCTTGCACCACAACCCTCTTGACAGGAGAAAACACGATCACTGCGTACCTTGTGACACACACCAAGCATACGGGATGAATACGATCACTGCGTACCTCTTCCGCGAAAACCCCCACAACATAACGACGACCACGATCGCTGCGTGCCCTGCGCCACAACCCTCTTGACAGGAGGAAACACGATCACTGCGCGTCTTGTGCCACAAACCAAACATACGGGACGTATACGATCACTGCGTACCTTTTCCGCGAAAACCCCCACAACATAACGACGACCACGATCACTGCATGCCCTGCGCCACAACCCTCTTGACAGGAGGAAACACGATCACTGCGCGTCTTGTGCCACAAACAAAACATATGCGCCTCTCTGCGAACCACGATCTCACTTATCGACGGAGAAAATACCTGAGGCTGGACGGGTAATCAATCCTGCTTACGTTTCCAAAATGCACATGTTTGATGATGCCGTAATGCTTCCATATTGCATGGAAATGCTACGTATTCGTGTAAAATGCAAGTGCTTATGATGCATGCTTATGCAAAGGAATTACTTCAGCAAAATAAATGCTGAAGACAAACTGGGTCCGCTGGGGATGACCGGAATACTACCGGAACACTCCTAACAAAATAAATGTTGGAAAGATGAACTAACTTCGCTGGGGATGACCATCCTGCTGGGAAAGTAGCTCACAAACTCAAAACTTCAAACTCTGCTGAAGATGATCGTTCGGACGAGGAAGGATCAACCTGTTGGGGAAAGAGAAAAGCAATCCTGGAAACTGCTTTCAAAAGGTATCAACACTCTGATTACGCCCTGCGGGGATAATTCATCCTGCTATCACTGAGCTGGGGGTTGACCGGTGTGCTCTGATTCACACTACACAAGAAACTCTTTGGGGAAGTTAATCATATTCGTCTCGACCTTCGCTAGGGAGGACTCTGCTCTGCTTGATAAGCCAATTCTGAACTATTGAAGATACATTGATCTTTTCCTTTGACGCAACCTCCACTCTCCCGGGGAGACAACATGCAATTTTGCCTGGGGCGACTTTACTGGGGAAAGACATAACATTCATCCTCTGAAGAGGGTACTAGCCTGCCATGGACTCTGGCGGGGATAAACATACTGGCTCGAATAACTTGCCCCAGTGCACTCAACTTGCCCCTATCTAACTCCTGGGAATACTTGCTCTGAATAGCTTGCTACGAGACGACCTCGAGATTACTTGCCCCGGTATCTATACGACAAAAGGATTCAATCTCCATCAAACCCCGATCAACCTAGTTGGTTTCAACACTCTCTCCGGTGACTTGCCCCTGAATGAGCGTTCTAGCGACTTAACCTGATCTGATTATCCACCCGAAGTATCTGCTTTCAAATCTCCACGTTCTGTATAATTGCCCCTGATTGGATCTCGAGAAGACTCACGTCTGATTAACTGCCTCTCAAGCATACTGCCCCTTGATCAACTGAAGCTTCGGGACTTGTCCTCAGACTGACTGATTCCGAACTCACTGGAAGTCAATGCCTCGGATTCACTGGGTTTCACAACATATACCATCCTGGTTCAGACTGCTGAACTACTCGGTCCTGCTCGATTATTCCCTGTTGGAATCTCCTTCATGTCAACTACTAACCTGCAAGTAAAAATCGTCTGTTCACGAATGGTAATTCTAATGCAATGTTTATGCAGATTTTGAAGAAATTTGTGCTGTCACTCATCTACATGTCATGATTGAGTGACGAATGAACCAAAGTTCAAACGTAGTGCTTACGTGGTCAGTGAAAAACACAACAAGGATGTGACTAGCAAGTCACGAAGGAGTCCGGTTACTCAACCTTATCGTAATGCGCTTTCAGAATAAACCCTGCCTCAATTAGATCTTTTAAGGGTTGTATCGTGGTTGGGTTCACGGTTCGTGAAGCAAAGGATATTTGGCTCAAATTTTGATTTGTACCCACCCCTTCTACGTGATGATCTCCGATCCTAAGGTTCAGCTAACCTGGCACAAGCGCTCGCCTCTTCGAGAGGTATGTTGAATGGTAAGAACCACAGTTAAGGAACTCACAAGAATTTCGGAGTGACCGTTACTCCTTTTCGTTTTCGGTGTCTGTGTACACGACTTTGTCTTTCACTGGGGATCTATATATATTTTTTTCTATCCCTTCTTTTCCATTCTTTTTGATTCCCTAATTTTTGCCTGGACTGACTCCTTTTGAGTTCCTTTCGTTTTTTCGTTTTCTTTTGAAGTCCAGCGGGATGCCCTGATTTTTGCCTAAGTATTAGCTTTCCAGCTTTTTCTTTCTTTTTACTTAGCGGGCTTTCTTTTTCTTTCTTTTGGAACAAAGTCGTGTGACACTGGTTGTCTTGATTGCTCCGAAAGGATTGTAACTGTCTCACTCCTGATCGGTGAGGTTTAACCACTGTGGTTGACGAGGTACGACCTCTTGAGAGGCATAAACTGTAATTGGTCCTCGAAAGACAACACTCCTCTGTAGGACTTGAATGCTCGGTCAAGCTAACTGACAACTACCCTGCCCCGGGTTAAGATGTGAGGGTTTAAAAGTCCGAAAAAACTTCTACTTCCTGGCTCGAAGTGGTTAACAAGGGACTAACTCCTTATATCTCCAGTGTTTGGGGGATTTGAAACAATGCCTTGTACGTCATCGGCAAGGTTTTATCTGAAAGCATACGATCACCGGTTATGAGTTTATTTCGTCATCCTCCCTCCAGTCTTTGCTAATTACAGTGATAAAGTGGAGTGAATAAAATGAAAGTGTCAGTGCAATGCAGTAAATGAGCGACAACGACATGGTTAATTCAGAAAAATGCATAGTCACTTTATTATTATCACCATTCGAAACATACAATGTTTACAGCAAGTAGTAACTAACAGAAAAGAAACTACAAATGCAAATGATACAAAGTCCGAGGTCTGCCAATGCTGAGGGCGCCTGCCTGTCTGGACCACTGGCTTTTGTTGGGGAATACTTTCCGAGTCTACGAGCTTAGACAGCCGAGAAGTTAGTATGAACAAACAGAAATCCTTCTCGAAAAAAAATGCAATCCTGGTCGATCAACTACTGTACCTTCGCCTGAAACGCTTTACAATCTTCAGTTGCATGCCCTGGAGAGCCACCATGGTAACCACATTGAACTTGGGGATTGTACCCAGGAGGGTAAGGTTCTGGCACAGGCTTGAGAGCTTTCGGCTCCACCAAAGAGTTCTGAACCAACTGTGGTAAAAGCTGACTGTACGGCACAGGAACTGGGTGGGAAGGACCATTCCTTCGTTCCAGATTGCTACGAGGTCTGTTCTGATTCTGACGCCGAGTCTGATAACCTTGGCCACGAGTTCGCTGAGCGACATAAGACTCCTGATATGGTGCCCCAGGCACAGTGGTCTGTCCGGAATAACGAGACACAAAAGATATTGATCGCTGAGAAGACGAAGAACCAACAGATTTCACCGATTCGACTCGAGGATACCCAACATCATTCCTGATTGCGTTGACCACAACTCCTTCTTCGGTTTGACGAGCCTGACCGCCTGCAACATTCTGGATTTTTCCAGTCTTTACACCATACTCGATGCGCTCTCCTGCCCTGACCAATTCAGAGAAATTTGGTGTGACTCCAAGCATTCTTTCGAAGTACGGGCTCTGCAAGGAGTTTACGAACATGCCTCTTAGCTCTTGGTCTAGAAGCGGTGGTTGCACTCTAGCAGCAAATTCTCTCCATCTCTGAACATACTTTCTGAAAGGTTCATTGTTCCCTTGAGACAATTCTTGCAGTTGCATGCGACTAGGAGCTTCAACAAGATTGTAGTCACACTGTTTCAGAAAAGCGTTGGCTAAATCCACCCATGATCGGATCTGATCCCTCTCTAACTGCATATACCAACTCAGAGATGCCCCAGTCAGACTATCCTGAAAGCAGTGAATCATCAACTTGTCGTTATGCACGAATGAAGTCATTCTTCGGCAGAACATCACCAAATGTTGCTTCGGGCAACTGTCTCCTTTGTACTTTTCAAACCTCGGCATTCTGAACTTCGGAGGTAACACCAGGCCAGGAACCAGACACATGTCTGCAGCATTAGGGTTAACAGCGTCTTTACCTTTCAAGGCTTTGAATCTTTCATCCAATGCACGAAACCTTCCAGCATACACGGGAGTTAATGGGTCTTCATTCCTTGCTATCGGGGTCTCTCTTCGGGATTTTGGCACAGGGAAGGCAAAACCCTGGTAGTCTGAGATATCAACAGAAGGATAACGTTCACTTTGGACAACGAACTGCTCACGTAGACCTTGGTCTTCAACATAAGGCTGTACAAGCTGAGCTGCAATGAGGTTGTTCACTTGCGGAAAGTCTTCGTCATGCGTAGATCCATACAAAGGATTGGACGTCACAGTGAAACCTGACAAGGTATCAACAAACTGGAAGCTGCTCTCCGACATAGCTCCCAACCACTGTCAACTGGCTTCACTACTTGATTCTGCTCAAATCTGCTTCAACCCCTTGGTCGTCTTCAACACTCCACACTTGCCTCGAATAATTCCCCGAGAATCCCCCTCTGGAATCAAAACAAAGGCTGGATAAGTGCTCGGGCCAGCTAGAGAAATGCTATGCAATATGATTTATGCAGACAGAATGCAAAAATGCTAACGTGCATGTGTGCATTGGGGATATTCCCCCTCCAATTCCAGTGTCAAGGTAGCAAGACAAGAGAAACCATAAAGACAATATTTAGAAAAACCCTCATATATTGGAAAAACAGTCTCGTCAAGGCGTTACATAACTATGTTCCATACAACTGATATGATAAAGGAGGATCCCAACCAACATGCCTGGTGGTGATCTCAACACATAGAATACAAGAGAGAAATCAAGTGCGGGTACGGTTGCAAAAATCCTCGAACAGCTTCTTCGTCTCTGGGTGATCCGGTCGATAAATCAAGCCTTCTATCAACTGATCCCTTTTCCTGACCGTTCCATGGATATCTCTGACAAAATCTTCCCAAGCCTTATCTTGGGCACCATCCTCAGGTTTGGGCCTCTTGATGTCTGCTCTCCGCTGACAATCTTCCAGATTCTTCATGGCATCAATCAGTTTGCGTTCGGCCTCGTATCGACGACATGCTTCTTCTTCAAGCTCTTCAGTCTTCACTTTAACCTGTTCTCCCAACTGAGCAACCTGTGTCTTTAGCTCTTCTTCCCGTTCTTTGCGTTTGGCCATAGTAAGGTCCCAATGCTCTCTGAACTTAGCTAACTTCGTGTAAGCCCTTTCCAGCTCTTGTTTCTTAGTAGCCAATACACTGCTAACTGAGTCTACATCTAACTCCAGACGCTTCTTGGTTTCAGTCAACTCCAATAAAGTAGTCTTCAGATGTTTCAAAGTTTCGGCCTGTTGCTTGGAAAAATATCCTGTTTCAATATTTTCATGACGAAGCTGGGCATTCTCTTTCTCTAAAGCTTCTTTAACCTTTGCTAACTCTTCTTTCTCCGCCATCAGCTGCTTGTATACCTGCATGTCTATAGTGGTGGGCTCCTCCACCGGAGAAGGATACAATGGCTGAACTGCAGGATAAGGCATAAGGAATTTCGTAGCTCGTTCACGAATACATTCCACATACGGACCAAGAACTCGAGTACCCCCTTTGCTACATGAAGGCTTCCCTCTCTTATGCAGGTTCTTCCATGCTTTCTCAAGCTTGATCAACATCTCTTCCTCTATTGCCCCAGTGAGATACAGAGATTCCTGTATCTCCTCGGGCTTCGGCGCTTCCTGAGGTGCATACCCAAACTGCCTGATTAATAAGGAAGGGTTGTAATTGACACACCCTCTCCTTCCTATCAAAGGAACATTAGGGAATCCTTCGCATCTGTATATGACCTCAACTCCTAACACCTCCTCATTAACCCACACCACATTCTCAGAAGTCAACCCCATCAAGCGCTCAGGCCATCCTAAAGAATCAATAGAAGTGACGAAAGGCCCTGACTTCGGCATATGACTAGTAAAACACCTGCACAGTAGAGGTACACAGCAAGAGACATTCCTTCCTCGCCGCTTTTCATTTTGGTAGTGAGCGAAATGATGGATATCTCCCAGCAAGGTAGGAACTGGGTTCTTTGCAGCCAGAATATAGAAAGCATCTGCATCAACAAAATCAGGAAGGTTTGGGAACAATACAATGCCATAAACACACACAGCAAGGATGGCGTCAAAAACAACCCAGCCACCCTTCTTGGCATACTCCCGAGCCTTCTCCACCAAAACAACCAACGGAAATCCCCACGCATCTCCTCTTCTGATCATCTTCCCTGTCAGCTCAAACTCTCCTAAGTACAGAATAGCAGAAAGCTCAGCCAGATTAGGCTTAACGTCCGTGTGGTAGAAAGGCATCTGCTCGCGAATCGGTATATCCAAGAGTGCAGAATACTCCTCCAGGGTAGGAGCCAAGACAAAATCAGGAAATATGAAACACCTGAGCTCAGCATCATAAAACTGCAATAGGGTGTAAATGTCGCTGATCTCATAAGCCGATGGCTGGTAAACATAAGTCAGGATCCTCCCATATGTCTTCCTGAAATCTCCCATCACCTTCTTCCTAGCAATAGTAATTAACTCTGACAACAGACTGATATCTGGAGACGGGAATTTGTAGGGTAACACTCTCTTCATGGCTTCCATGTCTTGCTAGGAAACAAACACCGGAACTGGGAGGGAAAATATGTACCTGCAATACACATACGTTAGTTGGATGCAAATGGTAATGCAATAATGCAATATGATAAATGATGCAATCAGTGAACACAGGGGCCATGCTGTAGCCTGAGGAGGAACATCTCTGTGATGTCAAGAGCAGAAAACCACCACAGTCACCAGAACTTCATGACACTAACTATCATCTGACACTCAAAATACCAATCCCCTGGTAAGAAATCCATCTGAACCTCTGTATCTGACGAGAAAACCATCTGATAATAGTATCAACCTCAGACAAGAAATCCATCTGATCCAAACAACACACCTGTTAACGAGCCAAGAAAACCATCTAATAAATACTGAATCATGGTTTCTGAAGGCCAGTTTTCCTGCAATAACCCAATCCCCCTCACAGGTATGGACCTAATCCACGGACAAAGGTACGGCATCCTATGCGGTCATCAGCGTCACAGACTTTCATGAGTGACGATACGATTCCCAGAAGGAGTGGCATCATCAAGTCATGAAGAGGCCTCACTTAGCTGACTTCCAAATGATCGGTCCCCAGAGTCGACAATCCTCACGTCTGGACTCCCCTCAGATCCTCGGGACCGGAAAGGAGCACCTCGGAGAGAACCTCGTCTGAGCGCAGATTTCGTAGGGAACGGTGCCTGCTCAGCAGACAGGTTCGTCTACTACTCTCCGCAACTATGTCTAGGTGCATACTCAAGCCCAGGTCCGGCTTCTCACTCATAGTAACCTCCCTCTCCCACAGCAATAATCATAATAATATAGTGCTGAAAGTAAATGCGGAAAGGTAAAGGTACGGAAAAGTAAAGTGCGGAAAGATAAAACACATGTGCACAACACCCAACAGATAAACACCCAAGCGCTAGGATTGACTCGCGTAGGGGCTGGGAAACGGTCCCAGCATAAGGGATGGGAAAAGTCCCTAGATGCTATAATTCCCCAGCAGAGTCATCAGCTGTCGCTACTGCGAAAATCGGCGCCGGCATGACAGAAGAGTCGCCACCGTGCGTTATTTATCCCAACGGAGGGAAAGGAAACGCTCGAAGTAAACCTCGCAAAAAACGGGAAAGGTATGGTCATCGCAACCAAAACCTGGGTTCGGGAGTCGGTTACGCAAGGGGAAGGTATTGGCACCCCTCACGTCTGTCGTACTCGACGGGATCCACGCTTGGTGTTTATAAGGAAAAGGGTGTGTTTATCTATCTACGCTAGTGGTCAGTCTGAAAAGAACAGAAAAGGACAGGACTCGACAGAACATACGCTGTTCTGGGCCTACGTACTCCCTCGTGCAATGGGAAAGTCAGAGTCAACGTAGTTCGACTACCTACGTCTAGACGGGGGGGAAAGGTTGCTCGCCAGGACCTCGCGTCCTGTGCCTACGTACTTCCACATGGCATGGAAGATCAGAGCAAACGTAGTTCGACTACGCACGACACAAGCTGTTCAAGTGTTTTTTATGGGAAAATGCACCTTAACCAAGGGTTTTCACGGTCCAGGAGGACAAAATGTTTTGATGTTTGTTCAAATCTTTTGACGGAAGAAATGAATTCACTTTTGTTTTATCCTTTATTAAGTGTTTTTCTGTTGTTTTGAGAAAGGGAAGAGACACCCTAGAACTATGGTTGAAAAGGGGAATCTACCTAATGTTATCATGCCTGGTTGACCAACCTAATGTCTATCATAACTCCTCCACAGCAGAGAAGTTAGAACTCTTAAGGGATCATGGCAACAACACTAAACAGCAAACAGGAATCGCTGCAAAGTAAAGAAATACTGGAAATATGTATGAATGCGACCAAACAAGCAAGGCACAAAGGCCACACACCACAGAGGCAAGGGAGCTCAGCTCTACCAAATACCAGCAAGCAAAGCCACTCAATAACAATCAAGCAGAAGGAGGACCACCTCAACTTCTCATGCACACAAATCCTACTTCTAAGATGCACCTATCTCAGAAATATCTAGATGAACCCCTAAGTCTAATGCAGCACAGCACCACACAAGTCAAACAACACAAAAAGAAGGCTAACCAGCCTGGCAAACTCCTATCCAAAAGCATGAAACTACCCCTGAGCAAGACCCTAAACAACCCTACAACAAAACCCTAATCTACCTCTGAGCAGAACCCTATGCAAAACCCTAATCAAATCTCTAAGCAAAGCCCTAAAGCAAAACTCTACACAAATCTCTAAGCAAAGCCCTAAAGCAAAACTCTACACAAGAGAAATCAATCCCAGTCTTCAAGCTTCAAGACAAGCTTACCAAAGAAAGGGAGCTAAGTAGGCCGACTCATAATGCCTTCCTCAGGAAAGTACTAGGAGGCTCCTACTTAGGAATCATATCCCATGCGGCTCAACAACTGTGAACGGTTTACATTCCTCCTCAGGAGAAACTAAACTCACATGAAGGCTCCAACATCATTGGATACTTGAGAAATCCTACATGAACTAAGGGAACTAAGTGAACAGACCCATAGTACCTTCCTCTGGAAAATACTAGGGGGCTTCCACTTAGGAATCATATCCCATGTGGCTCAACAACTGTGAACGGTTTACATTCCTCCTCAGGAGAAACTAAACTCACATGAAGGCTTCAACATCATTGGATACTTGAGAAATCCTACATGAACTAAGGGAACTAAGTGAACAGACCCATAGTACCTTCCTTTGGAAAATACTAGGGGGGCTTCCACTTAGGAATCATATCTCATGTGGCTCAACAACTGTGAACGGTTTACATTCCCCCTCAGGAGAAACTAAACTCCCATGAAGGCTCCAACATCATTGGATACTTGAGAAAGAGGTGAGAAGAAAGAATGAAAGACATCCATAGTGCCTTCCTCAGGAAAGTACCATGAATTTCTCTCAGACTTCAGGGTTTCAAACCTCACAGAAAGAGAGCAAGCTCCTAGACTAGGACCTCAATCCATGCATCCTTGCAAGCTACACCAAGACTTCATCCAGCCTCCATCTTCAAGAAGAAACCACAGGCCCTCAAACCAAGAGAAACTATCTCTAAAGTTCAACCACAGTTGAACTTCAAAGTCAGAAGCCCTCAAGACTTCTCCTATTCTCAAGCTCAAGCAAAAATAACAGAACACCCTATAAAAATCTACCAAAAATCTAGGGGAAACCTACATGCCTCTATAATCCCAAGATCAAATCTCAAAGCCTAAGTCAACTTCTAAGGCTACTAAACAATCCCTAACATGTGAATGGTCAAGGGTTAACCGGCAAGTTAGGAGGTCTCTACACTCTAACCCTAAAACAACATCAATCAATTTCTAAAAAATCCACAAAAATCCTATGGGGAGCATGCATCAGTCAAGTACAACATACTAAAAAACTAAAGCAAAATCCATTACCAAATGAAAGAACTAAAATCAACAAGGATGACACATCACAAACCAATTATTCAATACCAATTAAAATACAAAAATGCAAATAAAAATGAAAATGCAAGATCAATTTAATATTTTTGCACTATAAAATTATAAATTGAATTAGGAACCTATGGAAAAAAGAAGGGAATTAATTGGATACTCCTACTATTTTTTATGAATTTTTCTAACATGAATGAAAACAAAGAAATATTAAAAAAGAAATAAAACAAAAGGGGGGTGCATTAGCAAAACGCCCTAGTTATTTCCAGACTGGGCCCAACTGAGGGGGGTGTGCCTAGCAATTGGGGCAAAGGCCCAGACCGAATCCATAAGAGAAAAAAAAAACGGAGGGTGCACTGGGAATTTGGAGGGTGCGAATCCAAAAGATATTTGGGGCCTTCAGGCCCAACCCAACACTCGGGCCAAACCCTCCTCCTCTCCAATCTCTTCTCCTTCATGAAACCCTAATTTCAATCCACCTTCTTTCCCACGCGGCCACTGTTCACATTCTCCCCAACCTCTCAGCCAAAACCTAACTCTGAACCTCACCATCCCTCCATACTCCAACAACAAAACCTAAACCTAAATTCTACTCAGAGTAAAGCAAACTAACACATTCCCGAAATCAAAACCACCAACAACGAATCAACGATCAACGCACCTGGTGAATGTGGAATACGAGTAGATATTGAAGCTTCTGGAACTTTAACGAGAAGATCTTGAGTCGTATTGAAGAGAGCTCAAAATCTGGAGATTTGCTGATGAACACCCTTGAAGGATTCTGACAACGGATGAACCTCTTTGAAGATTTGGTGAACTCATCCGCGATGAACTTCGGAAGAAATGGGCGAAGATTTCTGGAGAGATTGGTGAACGCTGAAGATCCTTGAGAAGAATCGCGCAAGAAGAACTGGAATCGGTTGATGAAGTTGAAGATCCTTGAATCTGGAAATTTTCAGTGAAGAACACGAACTTTCTGGAACAAAGATCTGAAGAATATCGAAGGGATCGTTGAAGAACTTTGAGTCTCCACGAGGATCTTCGCAAGGAGGTGGATGAACCGTTGAAGATCTTGAAGCCTGGTGGATTTCTGGAAATCTTTGAGGTTTCTGATGAGCAAGATGAAGATCTGGAGATTGTTCTTGATGAGTTTCTGGAGTTTCTTTGAAGTTTCCGGCAATGGATGAAGTTTCCGGTAATGGATGAAGTTTCCGGGGGACTTGGTTGAGTTTTCTGGTGAGTAGTGGGTGGAGGTAGAAGATGAAGATTGGATGAAACTGGGATTGCTGGGAAATTTACAGATTCCGGCGAGATTACCGGCTTTCGGTGACCGTTGCGGTGGAGGAGGGTGGTCCGGCGGGTGGCTGCATGGCCGGCGGTGAGGGCTGGTTAGTGGGATGTGCGCTGGCGCTGAGGGGTGAGAGGGGTGAGACACGTGTGTTGTGTGTTGGCAGAGAGAGAGAGATGGTGGGGAACGTGGCAGGAGGAGAGGGAGCCAGAGAAGAGGACGCGTGGGTGGTTCTGGGATGGAGTGAGTTATGAGGTGGGGCCTCTTCATTTGCACGCGTGGATGGTTTATATAGTGGACAAGTGGCATTACGAATCTGGACAAAAAAAAGACAAAACGGACTAAAAAGATGAACTGGGCCTCCAAACCCTGAGCTGGCCCACGAAAAAATCAAAATGGACTGAAATCTAACCCAAAATTCTGAATTAAAAAATGGATTAAACCTAATTAAAAACTAATTAAAGCCTTAAACCTAATTAACTAATTAAAACTACAATTAGATACTAAATGACAATTAACTAATCTAATCCTAATTAAACCTAACAAACTCTAATTAAAAGATTAAAATCCTAATTAAACCTAAAAAGAAGAATTAACTATTAACTCCATACTAATCACTAGACTAATGACAATAGAAAAAAACTCTAATAATTCTCTATTTAAAATTTTATTAACTTTTCTATTAAATCTCTAATAAAACCTATACTATTATATTAATTTCTACTTAAAAAAAATCCTAATAAGAGAAATATTCTATTTATCTAAAAACTTAATATCTAAAAAAGAAATTTATTCTAAAATCTATTAAAACAATTTATAAAATTCTAAAAAAAGATTTAAAGCTATTAAAAAATATTAAAAAAACTATTTAAATTCTAGAAAATCTATAAAACCTATTTAAAATATAAAAAACTATTTAAATCTATAGAAAGGCTATTAAATGCAAACAAAGGCAAATAACCAACATAAAAGAGCGCGCGACCAGATTGAAGCAAACAGTAAACCCCTGGCATCAGAATATCCCAAAAACCACCATGTAAGCTGAAAACACCGAGAAGTGCACAATTTCCCGAAAATGAAACCCTGATCATCTAGACTGGATCTGAAATATCCGGTAGATGAAAACCAAGCTGTAACTCTGATATCCTCTGTCTGTGTACAAATGTCATGCATCTGATATGCGAATACGAATTAAACCACGAACCAGATAGGAGAACCGGTTGGTCAAATTTTAGGGTGCAACAAAGAGAACAATCAAAGAAATAAATTTGGGGCATAATAGTCTGCGACCTAGATCTCTTGCAAGCGTCTCCAATAAAGGTCGAGGTAGATTTTAGGCAACAACAACAAGCAACAAGAAACAACAAGAACCACAAAAATAGACAATAATCACAACAACAAATAACAAGCACAACAACAACAACAACAATAAAATGCAACAATAACAAACACAACAACAACAAACAACAATAACAACAACAACAAAAACAACAAATATATAAGATTTGTCTATTAAAAATCATATTAAACATTAGACTATTAAAAGTTAAAACAAATTATTTAAGTGAACAATCCAATTAATAACAATGGTTCATCAATGAAAGTAAAACCAATGGTGCATACCAGTCTGTGATGGGGGTCCCTTGGAAGCCTCTCCAACACAAAATCCATATATGAAAAATGAGAATAATACCTAAAAGTTAAAAATAAGTATTTAAGAGAACAATCAAAGAAATAAAATTGGTGCATAATAGTCTGCGACCTAGGAATCTTGCAAGCGTCTCCAGTAAAGGTCGGGGTGGATATTAGGCAACAACAACAATAATTACAAGCACAAAAATAATCAACAACAAGCACAAAAACAACAAAAAAAACACCAATTAAAACAACAACTAGCACAACAACAAGAAGCACAAAAATAGACAACAATCACAACAACTAATAACAAGCACAACAACAACAACAACAATAAAATGCAACAATAACAAGCACAACAACAACAAAGAACAACAACAAAAACAACAAATATATATGATTTGTCTATTAAAATGTCATGTTAAAGATTAGACAAAACCTAACCTTTTCAATAATGCATACCAATCTATGATGTAGGTCTCAAACAAGCTTCTCCAATACAAGATCCATACATGAAAAATTACAATATAACATCAAAGTTAAAACGAATTGTTTAAGAGAACAATCGAAATAATAATAATGGAACATCAATTAAAGTATTAACAGTGGTGCATACCAGTCTATGACGTAGGTCCCTAACAAGCCTGTCAAATACAATATCCATATATGAAAAATTACAAGGCTACTTAAAAGTTAAAACAAATTATTTAAGTGAACAATTGAAGTATTAACAATGGTTCATCAATGGAAGTAAAAACAATGGTGCATACCAGTCTGCGACGGGGGTCCCTTGCAAGCCTCTCCAACACAAGATCCATATATGAAAATGACAAAAATACATAAAAGTTAGAACGAAGTATTTAAGAGAACCATCAAAGAAATAAAATTGGTGCAAATAAGTCTGCGACCTAGATCTCTTGCAAGCGTCTCCAATAATGGTCGAGGTAGATTTTAGGCAACAACAACAACAACCAGAAAAATAAACAACAATCACAACAACAAATAACAAGCACAACAACAACAACAACAACAACAATAAAATGCAACAATAACAAACACAACAACAACAAACAACAACAACAAAAACAACAAATATATAAGATTTGTCTATTAAAAATCATATTAAACACTAGACTAAGCCTGACCTTTTCAATAGTGCATACCAGTCTGCGTCGTAGGTCTCCTACAAGCCTCTCCAATAAAGATCCTTACATGAAAAATTACAACTTAACATCAAAGTTAAAACAAATTATTTAAGAGAACAATCAAAATAATAACAATGGTGCATCAATTAAAGTATTAACAATGTTGCATACTAGTCTGCGACGTAGGCCCTAACAAGCCTCTCCAATACAAGATCCATATATGAAAAACTACAAGGTTACTTAAAAGCTAAAACAAATTATTTAAGTGAACAATCGAAGTAATAACAATGGTTCAATGATGGAAGTAAAAAAAATGGTGCATACCAGTCTGGGACCGGGGTCCCTTGCATGCCTCCAACACAAGATCCATATATGAAAAATGACAAAAATACATAAAAGTTAAAACGAAGTATTTAAGAGAACAATCAAAGAAATAAATTTGGGGCATAATAGTCTGCGACCTAGATCTCTTGCAAGCGTCTCCAAAAAAGGTCGAGGTAGATTTTAGGCAACAACAACAAGCAACAAGAAACAACAAGAACCACAAAAATAGACAATAATCACAACAACAAATAACAAGCACAACAACAACAACAATAAAATGCAACAATAACAAAAACAACAACAACAAACAACAATAACAACAACAACAACAACAAAAACAACAAATATATAAGATTTGTCTATTAAAAATCATATTAAACATTAGACTATTAAAAGTTAAAACAAATTATTTAAGTGAACAATCCAATTAATAACAATGGTTCATCAATGGAAGTAAAACCAATGGTGCATACCAGTCTGTGATGGGGGTCCCTTGGAAGCCTCTCCAACACAAAATCCATATATGAAAAATGACAAAAATACATAAAAGTTAAAAATAAGTATTTAAGAGAACAATCAAAGAAATAAAATTGGTGCATAATAGTCTGCGACCTAGGAATCTTGCAAGCGTCTCCAATAAAGGTCGGGTGGATATTAGGCAACAACAACAATAATTACAAGCACAAAAATAATCAACAACAAGCACAAAAACAACAAAAAAACACCAATAACAACAACAACTAGCACAACAACAACAAGCACAAAAATAGACAACAATCACAACAACTAATAACAAGCACAACAACAACAACAACAACAACAATAAAATGCAACAATAACAAGCACAACAACAACAAAGAACAACAACAAAAACAACAAATATATATGATTTGTCTATTAAAATGTCATGTTAAAGATTAGACAAAACCTAACCTTTTCAATAATGCATACCAATCTATGATGTAGGTCTCAAACAAGCTTCTCCAATACAAGATCCATACATGAAAAATTACAATATAACATCAAAGTTAAAACGAATTGTTTAAGAGAACAATCGAAATAATAATAATGGAACATCAATTAAAGTATTAACAGTGGTGCATACCAGTCTGCGACGTAGGTCCCTAACAAGCCTGTCAAATACAATATCCATATATGAAAAATTACAAGGCTACTTAAAAGTTAAAACAAATTATTTAAGTGAACAATTGAAGTATTAACAATGGTTCATCAATGGAAGTAAAAACAATGGTGCATACCAGTCTGCGACGGGGGTCCCTTGCAAGCCTCTCCAACACAAGATCCATATATGAAAATGACAAAAATACATAAAAGTTAGAACGAAGTATTTAAGAGAACCATCAAAGAAATAAAATTGGTGCAAATAAGTCTGCGACCTAGATCTCTTGCAAGCGTCTCCAATAATGGTCGAGGTAGATTTTAGGCAACAACAACAACAACCAGAAAAATAAACAACAATCACAACAACAAATAACAAGCACAACAACAACAACAACAACAACAATAAAATGCAACAATAACAAACACAACAACAACAAACAACAACAACAACAAAAACAACAAATATATAAGATTTGTCTATTAAAAATCATATTAAACACTAGACTAAGCCTGACCTTTTCAATAGTGCATACCAGTCTGCGTCGTAGGTCTCCTACAAGCCTCTCCAATAAAGATCCTTACATGAAAAATTACAACTTAACATCAAAGTTAAAACGAATTATTTAAGAGAACAATCAAAATAATAACAATGGTGCATCAATTAAAGTATTAACAATGTTGCATACTAGTCTGCGACGTAGGCCCTAACAAGCCTCTCCAATACAAGATCCATATATGAAAAACTACAAGGTTACTTAAAAGCTAAAACAAATTATTTAAGTGAACAATCGAAGTAATAACAATGGTTCAATGATGGAAGTAAAAAAAATGGTGCATACCAGTCTGGGACCGGGGTCCCTTGCATGCCTCCAACACAAGATCCATATATGAAAAATGACAAAAATACATAAAAGTTAAAACGAAGTATTTAAGAGAACAATCAAAGAAATAAATTTGGGGCATAATAGTCTGCGACCTAGATCTCTTGCAAGCGTCTCCAAAAAAGGTCGAGGTAGATTTTAGGCAACAACAACAAGCAACAAGAAACAACAAGAACCACAAAAATAGACAATAATCACAACAACAAATAACAAGCACAACAACAACAACAATAAAATGCAACAATAACAAAAACAACAACAACAAACAACAATAACAACAACAACAACAACAAAAACAACAAATATATAAGATTTGTCTATTACAAATCATATTAAACATTAGACTATTAAAAGTTAAAACAAATTATTTAAGTGAACAATCCAATTAATAACAATGGTTCATCAATGGAAGTAAAACCAATGGTGCATACCAGTCTGTGATGGGGGTCCCT